>JAODAL010027750.1:0-54419 GCA_025379985.1 Phyllomedusa bahiana
ATTTAAAAACAGATTCCTTCCAGTGGAACTGTAAATTTCCACAATCTATAGATCGTTCAAAACCCCCATCCATTTAATCTTCCAAGTTTTTTTTTAATAATACTGTCACATCCCCAGCACTTGATAAAAAAATTTCATTTGAAACAAAAAATCAATAGATCAAACCCAGATTTATCCAGGTAATAAAAAACTAACGATAATTACTAACACAAATGTGGCTGGGATTATCACTTCAAACCCAAAAATTAAGGAACCTTTATTGGGTTTAAAAAACCCAAAAATTAAACATATACAACAGGGTAAAAAAACTTTCCCACAACCCACAAATTTCCCACCCGAAAACCCCAAAATACATTTCAAACACCCGACAAAAAAAAAAAAAAAATCCCAGGGGAGCAAGGGGGAATAAAAAATTAAAAAAAATCACCAAGTAGATACAAATTAAAAAAAGAAAAAGAAAAAAAGAAACAAGAAAACCCCCAAAAATCGGGTTCAGCATCTTTTTCCCAAAAAATATTAAATTTTAAATCCATTTACAAACTAACGAATTTGAAAAAACAGTGCTGAAAAAAGGTCAATGGTTCGCCCAGAAAACCCCCAAAGTTAAATGATTTCATAGTTTTCCAGGCCCACCAAAAATTTGCGAAAAAACTCACCCAAAAAAGATTTTTCAAAAATAAAACAAAAAATAAAAAAATTTCCCATAGGGGTAAAACCAAAACACCTCAATTAAATAGAATGGGCACTCCAGTTTAAGAACAAATCCCCCTTTTTATCCAATTTTCTTCACAGGGCAATTATGTCCCTTTTTTTTTGGGGGGGGGGGATTTGGTAAAAAAATTAAATTTGAGAAAGACATAAAAAAACAAACCAAAAAAAAACAAACCCAAAACCAAAAAAAAAAAAACAACCCCTTTACGGGCATTACAAAAAAATCGGGGAAATTTTATACGTACGCCGAAAAAGGGGGCGCGGTAAGTAATCCCAAAATTTTTTCAATTACAACAAAAAAGCACACCGCATACTTGATGATAAAATTTTTAACAAAAGGGGAATTTTTGAACCCCAATTTATAAAAAAAATTCTAAACAAACAGTTTTTTGGTTTTGGACTTTATAAAAAAAAAAATTATGAGCAGGGCAAAATAACGAAAGGGGAAAATAAATTTATTCCTAACAATAAAAAAAAACAAGCACACCCTCTTTTATCTTTTGCAAAAAAAAACCAGGAAAGACCCCCGGGGAAAACCCCGTTTAATTTCGGGAAAGGTTCTACCCTATATAAAACCTGTCGCACTTTGTGGAAACTCATTTCAACCCTTTGGTTAAAAATTAAACCCAAATTTTTATAAAAGACTTTCCCAATGGGATTGGAAAGAAACTCCCCAGGGACAAATTTGGGGGTGAAAACATACATTCTAGCAACATTTTGTGCACCCGGGCCCCTTTTTTCCCAACATCCAACCCTGAACGGGCATACAGAATTAAAAAAAGGGGTTTGGAAAAAAGGGAACCCATTTTTTTTTTCCTTTTCCCTTTTAAAACCTTCTTTAAATTTAAAAATTAAAAATTTAAAAATTTTTAAAGAATAATTTCTTTTTTTTTAAGAACAGGGCCAAAATTTCCATCCAAAAGCTTCAACCGAAGTACGTGTATAGGAAAAACCAAGTTCCCCGAAAAAAAAATAGCCCTTCTCGTTTAGACAGCAAAAGTTGGTTAAAACATCTAAAAAATCTATTATACCTAAAACTCGGATCATCAGCTTGTAAGCTCATTGCTGCAAATTTGCTCGCACTAGTGTTGAGCGTTTGCGTTGGCTTCGAGATCGATCGAAGTCGATAGCCGGCCGCTACGATAAGGTTTTTTCGATAGTGAGCACGTTTTATGCTTTGTGACCTTTAAATTTTGGGGGAAAGAACAGCACCTTCATTCTTACACCCAAAAAGGGCGGGGAGAAGCGGGAAATTTAAACACCCAACGTCAAAACGGCACTTTTTGGGCAACAATTAGGTTAAAAGCCCGAAAAATCCCCCATTACTACCCGCTTGTCCCAGCATCCCCAAATTATCATCAAAAATTAAAAAGTCCCAAAGGGGCGGCGGGGGCGGGGCCCTGGACGAGCATGGAGAGGACGCTAGTCAAGGAGCCCGGGGGACCCGTCTCAAAAAACGCAACCATTTAAACCCCTTTCCACTGCCCCCGCCCCAAAACCTATATTTTGGAAGAATCTACTGCCTTTCTCGCCTCCGGGAAAAGCCCGATCCTGAATCCCCCAGGGGACCGGCATTCCCCCATCTTTTCCCACTCCTGCTCTGCACATCTTGGCCCTTTTTCCCCCGCCCCTCAGGGCCCCTGTTTTCCCGAAGACAGCGCGACCCAATCGCTTCCCCGGGGCACGAAGCAGAAAAGGGCGTTCTTTTCCCCCTTCCCCAAATCCCCCAGCGTAAAGTCCACAAACCCGCTGTCCTTCTCTGTGGCTCCGCAAATTCAAACAGACCGCGGTCCCGACCGGGGACCGGCGCACCTACCTCAACGGGGAAAAGTCCCTCCTCACCTACAACGGGGTTTTTGCACGGGGGCTGTGATTTAAAATTACCCGGCCTGAAACCGGGGGCTCTCAACCCCCTGTTTCCCCCCATAAATATATCTGACGCCCACTTTAAACAAACGGGCCTCCGCCATCTTACCCGGTCCCTTACCAGGACGCGTGCATTTGTGATTTGGGACCCGGGAAGTCTCGGCCCTAGGCGGTCGCATCTGTTGCGGGCATAAAAGAGGGCTCCTCAATAAAACCCCTGGGGCTCTACTCCCCCGGCCAAAAACGGGTTTCCGGGGCCCCTGCAACCCCACGACACCACCCTGTATCTAGCAATAACCGCACTGGCTGCACCATTTAGCCCCTTTCCCTACCCTGCCCAACTGCCTCGGGGTTTAGGGGGTGTCATTTAGCTCGGGGGGCCTTTGAGCACAATAAAACTTTACGCAATAACTGTGATACGGGAATCCAGCCGACCCCAAAACCCCCCTCCCTTTCTCTAAGTCCCTGCTACACCACCAGGGACAAAACCAGGACCGACCATCTTGCCAACCCCTAAGGACCCCAAGTCTGGCCTTAAAAGCTTAAACGCCCAATATCACGGAGTAGCCTTTAAGGGGCCCACAAAAGGGGGTTTAAACTTTCCCTATTGCTGCCCCAAATTGGAAACCAAGAAAAACTGCCTTCCCCTCCTTCGGCATCTCCTTAGGGGTTCTCCCAGTGGACACCCCGTCCTCCCAAGGACCTGGCCCCTAAGGATCCCCAACCCATGGATACCTTTCCCCCTTTTCCCCCCCAAAAAAAAAAAAAAAAAGAAACCCTGCGTTTATTTTTCTTGTTAATTTTTGGGCCTCACTCTATTCCGATACACAGCCCTAAAAAAGCAGCCCCCCGCCCTTTGGGGATAACTCCGGGGTTTCCCAAACGAATGGGTGGCCCCCGGGTAGAAAAAACCTAAGGGAAAACCCAACAAAAATTTAACAAGTTTTTCCCCAATCCCCCCTCACAAAGCCCCCACGAAAAAACGGATGGCCCTTTTCCCCCCCCCACAGGTTTTACATTTCAACCAGCAGATAGGGACTCTAAATACTCCACGACCGACCCTCCCCTATGGGGAAACACTCCAAAAATTTCCCCCCTTTCGGGGAAATCTCCAAGCCGACTTCAAAAAATGGGACGCCCTTCCGTAGGAATAAAACTTCATTTCCAAACTGTACCTAGAAAAAAAAATGCCCGGAATTCACAACTTCAAAAACCCCCTTATCGACCAAACTCGGGAGAAGAAGAGGTTTTCAGAGGCTCTCTTCTAAACACTGACCAAAGCCCGTTCCCCCCCCCTAGGGAAAAATCCGTCAGAGGGATCCCGGAATCGATCACCCAAGCCCTTTTCTTCAACCTTTCCTATGACCTGTTGCTCTTTGCTACCAAAGCACACGAATAGACCAACAATAGACCAATTCAGCGCCCCCCAAAACCCCGCACACCCATTCCTCGTCCCAAAGGGGTTTAATACCAAAAATTCATTTTTTTCCGCACAAAAGAGACTTTTTAAGAGCCCTGGGGAAAAAAAAACCATCCTACCGGACCGCTAAAAAACGAAACGCCATTTTCCCGGACTGTCGGGGGGCCACATCGAAAAGGAGAAAATTTTGGCTCAATTCCAAACCCTACGTGACAGGGAACAACTACCCTGGGGCTTCCCGGTGTCACAAAAGAAAATTTTCCACGACAGTGTTTCATAACCCTTCAGGGGTTTAAAAAAGCCCTTATAGCCTGGAATTTTTTTTTTCCCCAATGGGGGACTCCACGAAGACCCAAGAAACCCCCCCGAGGCTCTGCCCCCCCCCTTGGTCGGGAAAGAAAACGCAACAGCCCGGTCCGGGGGAATGCCCTGGCAGTAGCTCCATACGGGTCCCCCCCTTTTCTTTTTCCTCCTCTTTAGGATTTTCCCCAAAGGGCCCTTCCTCCATGGGCCTTGAGTTCTTTGCCTAGTCTTGCCCTCCCAAGGGCAGTTTCCCCCCGGGTAAATTTTTTTCCCATATATTTTGGGAACACTGTTTTCTTTTACTTGCACTCTTGTTAGGGTTTTACACGTTTATGTGTTGTTTGCCATGCTCACTTTATTTTCTCATTGCCCATGCCAACTCCTTGTGCTCGCGCCCTCCCTCCACAAAAAAAAAACCTTCAAACAAATTTCCCCCTCAGTAGGGGTTTTTAAAATTCGTCGCAAAATTAAAAAAGGGGGTTAATTCCCCCTTCAAGGGGTTAGACTGTGGGGGGACGCTATAAGGCCGAGGCGACATCTTTGTTTACAGGAACCATTTACCCTCAAGAGATGGTAGATTAAACATAAAAATTTCCCCGATAAGGTTTTAAAACTCTCCCCCGACTGGGGAAGAAAGCCGGAGGGCAATTTTGGTAAAAGACCGTTACCTTCTCACTAAAAACAATCCTTTATTATAAAAAAGGGGAGTTTTCATCATCTTCAAGGTCCTTAAATTCCGTTATAACCCTTAGTCCGATATATCACCAAATAAAACCAACGAAAATTTAATTTTTTTCCCAGTTTTTAATAAAGCTAAATCACTACAAAAAACAGCCTTATAAAATGTGGGACTTTTAAAAATAGTAGCCAACCCTCAGTTAAAAAGATCCCCCCCCTTCTAGAACCGCACTAAACTTCAGGGCCTTTAGGCCAGGGGGCAACTTCATGATCCCTGGGATATTCCCACCCTAAAAATAAAGAAAAAACGTAATTTTTTCAGCCCCCCCAACAATCCTATTCCGTTAGTTTTTTTCCTAACCAAAAGGGACACCCCTCTCCAAATTTGTCACGGACTAGGGTACAGAACTTGGTCGACCAGCGCCTATCAACTCATCTTCGTAATAACCTCCCCCCCTCTTCCCCACCCTCCTTGGAGGGTTAATAATTTTTTGCTCAAAAACTATCCAACATCCAAAAAAAAAATCGGTACTCCCCGAATATTTTTTTAAATTAATTCCCCCCCACCCCCCCCCTTTTCTCCACATTATGGTGTGCTCACAAAGGGGGGATTAGGGGGGTATTCATTAAAGTTTTCTTCAGCTGCAAAGAAAAGAGAGAACAGGAGCTAGACCCCTGTTGGAAAAATCCAAACCAAGACGAAATAACTAAAAAAATCCCCCTTCCCAGTCCCCGCTCAATGAGCGTCCTCCCCAAACAACAATTTAAAAATTTAAGCCTCCCAAATATGAGTCTTTTTTCCCCCGTCCAAGTTAAAGTGGAATCTACCAACGGAACCCCCCCCCGGGAAAACTTCTGGCCAGAAGGTTTAAACAAAACCAACAAATCCCAAAAAGAGTTCTTGACGGGTTAAAAACCAAAAAATGTTAAAACCCCCAAACATTGCGGAATCCTTTGCCCAATATTTGAAACCCCGTACAACCTTAAGGATACCCCTCCCCCCCTCCAATATCCCCCAGGGATCCAAATCTATTTGAGCCCAAAAAACCCGACTGCCTAAAGGAACATCTAGAATCTCTGAATGCCCCAATCTCTCAACAAAAATTTGACAGAACAAATCACCCAACGAAGCTCAACAAATCGCCTGGTCCTGACGGGTCAACAATAATATTATAAACTTTTTGCCCCCGGGCCATCTCCCCAATCCCCCCACCTCTTTAACCATTCATGTCAGGCAATGCCCCCCCTGGAATGCCTCGCTACCCCTTGTCACTATCCCCAAACCCGGGAACACAGGATTTGATCACGAATTCAGACCGATTTCCCCTTCTTAACTGCGATATCAAGTTTTTTCCAAAGTTTTTTGCAAACAGACTCAAAATGTATTTCCCTATCTAATCAATCCAGCCAAGTGGGGGTTTTCAAGTCTAGAAACAAAGTGGAATTCGACAGTGCTTGAAATTCCGCAGAAACCAAAGGGTAAGGTTTCCCCCTGTTTTCTCTCCCTGACGGGGAAAAACCTTTGACAAATCAATTTTTTTTATTCTGAAAAAGGTCCCCCATAAAATTCGGGTTACTAGGCTCCCTTTTTCCCCCAAACTCTTATATTGACAAAAACCCCTCAGCTAATGTTTTCTCAAGGCTCCTAAAAACCTTTCCATATCACCAACGGAACCCAGGGTGTCCCCCCTCCCCCCAATCTTTGATTTTGCATTGAAACCCTTAGCGGAGATGATTAGGTTTCCCCTCACATCTCACCATTCCCGTGGGGCCCCCAAATTTACAAAGTCGCCTGTATCGGACGATGTCCAATCCATTAAAGCCCAGAACACTGTTCCACTTTTTAGATATTCTGCACTCATATGCCAGGTTCTTATTTTAAGCCAAAATCTCCAAATCCACCATTTCCCAATAAATTTTTTCTATTTTCCTGCACTTCCCTTTCCCCAAACGAATTTACCCCCGGGCCCAAAACTCATTTTTAAAATTTGTATAAAATTTTTTTCCCAGGTCTCTAAAACAATGACGGTCAATTGGGAAAACTAATATCAACTCTTTCGGAAAACATAATAATTTCCCGCAGTCTTCCCCCTCTCTTGGATTGCAGAATCAATTTTAAAAAATATGCTTCTCCCCAAATTCCCTTTTTTAAAAGTATGTGTGATACCCAATCTAATCTCGGCCCAGATGTCATTCTCTCTCTCCCGATCCCTGACTGTTGTCCCCCCCATTTCCCCCCTTCTTTTCCCTCACTCTCCTAAAACTAAAATGTGGAGAAAAAAAAACTCATCACTTTCCACCATCCAACTCTACCCCCGGCCCCCCGAACTCTCTTTACATCAACGGGTCTAAATTTTACCGGGCCCACAAGTCCGCTGTCTTGGGTTAATCCTAGACTCTGCTTTATCTTTCAAACCACACATCCAAACCCTCACCTCTGCCTGCCGCCTCCACCTGAAAAACATCTCTCGCATCCGCTCGTTCCTCGGCTATGACACTACAAAAATGCTGGTCCATGCCCTTGTCATCTCCCGCCTAGACTACTGCAACATCCTTCTCAGTGGCCTCCTAGCTAGCACCCTCGCTCCGCTCCAATCTATCCTTAACTCTGCTGCCCGTCTTATCCACCTCTCTCCTCGCTACTCCTCTGCCTCTCCCCTCTGCCAATCCCTTCACTGGCTTCCCATTGCCCAGCGAATTCATTTCAAGCTACTAACCATGACCTACAAGGCTCTCCATGACCTCTCCCCTCCATACATCTCTGCCCTAATTTCCAAATATCTCCCCCCACGCACTCTCCGCTCCTCACAGGACCTTCTCCTCTGCTCTCCCCTTATCAGCTCCTCACACAACCGTCTCCAAGACTTCTCCCGTGCTTCACCACCACTCTGGAACTCACTGCCCCAACACATCAGACTCTCCTCCACTTTCACCAGCTTCAAAAGCAACCTGAAAACCCATTTCTTCAGGCTTGCCTATAACCTTCACTAAACTTGTCACTACTTCCTCCACAGACATGTCTGCCCCTCACCTCCTGTCTCTTTCCCCCTCCTTGTAGATTGTAAGCCCTCGCGGGTAGGGTCCTCTCTCCCTCTGTCGTGCCAATTGTCATTATCCCTTATCACTGTACTCGTTTGACTTATGTAATGTATGTAACCCCCTCGAATGTACAGCGCCCTGGAATCAATGGCGCTTTAAAATAAATAATAATAATAATAATAATATTGCTAGATCTCTCCCATTCCTCATTCCCTCCCCATTATTGAAAAGACTCCAATCACTTCTTCTGCGTTTCATATGGAACTCTAGGAAACCTAGATTAAGAAGCAATATTTATACATACAGAAGCAATTTGGAGGCTTAGCAGTCCCGAACTTGCTTTTCTATAACATCGCTTCAATACTAGAACCGGTGTCACATCTATGGACAACCTCTCCTCTCCACCATTGGTCACATATTGAAAATTATTCGATGCTCCCAGGTTCTACAAAAGACCACCTGTTGGCACTTTTACAAGGTTTTCCACTGTTACCTAGTACTCGCTATAATTTACTGACCACTCAACAACTGGTCTCCGTTTGGCATAGATACATTGCAGTTCCAAAGGTAATTACTATAAAGAAATATAATTGCCCTCTGTCTATGTTATATGGAGTTGATCTTAACATTCCACTAAACCACTGGATTGCTAAAGGGCTATGGTTAGTAGGAGACCTGTTCTTAGATGGGGTCTTTAGGTCTTTCCAAGACCTAACACACACCTATGCGATCCCTAAATCACAATTCTTTATGTACTTGCAGGTGCGACATGCAATAAATGCTATCCCCCTGCATACCGCTTCCCAGAACAACTCCCCATTCTGTCGCTTTCTTTTAAGTTCGGACCGACACATTAACGGTCTGTCCGCTGCTTACTCCACATTATCTCAACAACACCTAGACACTAAGCAGGAATATATGGTTAAATGGGAAACAGAGCTTTCCAAAACATTCTCGTTGGAGGACTGGTGGTTAGCAGCTGCCTCAGTTTCTAGGCATTCCAATTGCATTAACCATGTAGAACTAACCCGGAAATTACATTTCCGATGGTACCTAACCCCTGCCCGTACAGCACACATGTTCCCAGACTCATCTAAAATGTGCTGGAGGGGTTGTGGCTCGGTTGGCTCCCTAATACATATGTGGTGGTCATGCCCTATAGTCCAGAACCTCTGGAGAGAAACGGAACAGCTTATTCAGAACTTATTCCACTCTGACTTTACTCTCTCCAAAGAACTAGCCCTCCTAGATATTAATATGGGTGACTTAGCCTACACCCTCCAAATGGTGATCCAGCACATACTTATAGCGACTCGGCTCACTATAGCGAGACATTGGAAATCTACTTCTTTATTAAACTTCAATGAGGTCATCAATAGAATCAACTCCCAGTTCCATAGTGAAATATGTTTAGTCACACCCCTACAATTAGTGGCTAAGAGGAAGGCCAGATGGAAGATTTGGTCGGACTCGCCATTCGCAATATAGTCTCTTACCATGCTATTGCCAGATTTCTCCGCCCTCGGACGTCTTATCAGGGAACCTAGCACCTCCCGGTGGTTTAAGGATGGCTAAAGTTTCATACCACTCTATTGCTGCATGTCGTTGTCATTTAAAGTAACCTATGTTTTTAGATCTAGATTGTACATGGTATATTTTTATGTTAATTCTTTTTCTTCTTGTTCTCTTATTTTGCACATGGTGACTCTCGAGTCAGAGTTTGTATTTCTTGATTGCCTATGGAAAATCTTAATAAAAACTCCAATGATTAAAAAAAAAAAAAGTGCCAGAAGGCAGTATTATTTGAACCATCATTTTACTTGAACTGGACATTGAATATCCCTGTCCTGGAACGCAGCATGACCCTAAAAACCTGCATGACCCACAGATTAAAAAGTGCCAGAAGAAAGTAGTCTTTGAACCACCATTTTAGTTGAACTGGACATTGACTATACCTGTCCTGGACCGCAGTATGACCATTAAACCTGTCTGACCCACAGATTTAAAAGTGCCAGAAAAGGAGTCTTTGAACCATCATTTTAGTTAAACTGGACACTAACTATATCTGTCCTGTATCGCAGAATGACCATTAAACCTGTCTGACCCACAGATTAAAAAGTGCCGGAAAAAGGAGTCTTTCAACCACCATTTTAGTTGAACTGGACATTGACTAGAACTGTCCTGGACCGCAGTATGACCATTAACCTGTCTGACCCACAGATTAAAAAGTGCCGGAAAAAGGAGTCTTTCAACCACCATTTTAGTTGAACTGGACATTGACAAACCCTGTCCTGGACCGCAGCATGACCCTTAAACCTGTCTGACCCACAGATTAAAAAGTGCCGGAAAAAGGAGTCTTTCAACCACCATTTTAGTTGAAATGGACATTGACTAAAACTGTCCTGGACCGCAGTAACCTTTAAAACCCCTGTCCCCCCTCCCCCCCCCCCCCCCCAAGCCCCCCCCCCCCCCCCCCCCCCCCCCCTAACCCCCCCCCCCCCCCCCCCCCCCCCCAAGTGCCGAAAAAGGGGGTTTTTTCAACCCCCGATTTTTTTTTGAACTGGACATTGAAAAACCCCCGTCCTGGACCGAAGCATGACCCAAAAAACCTGCCCTGACCCACAGTTTAAAAAGTGCGGAAAAAGGAGCTTCCCAACCACCTTTTTAGTTGAACTGGAAAATTGACTATACCCCCGGGCCCCGAAAGTATGACCTTTAAAAACCGGGTCTGACCCCCAATTAAAAAGTGCCGGAAAAAAGCCCTTTCAACCACCATTTTATTTTGAACGGGAAAATACGGTCCCTGTCCGGGCCCCAAAAGTAGCCCCATTAAACCTGTCTGCCCCCCTTTTAAAAAAGTCCCCGGAAAAAAGGGAAAAAAAGGAGTTTTTCCAACCACCATTTTAGTTGAACTGGACATTGACTATACCTTTCTTTGCCACACATGCCCCAGGGCCGGATTACAGGGGGTGCGGTGAACCCCGGGCTGGCGTCCCGTCATCTATTAACACGCTTTTTAAAAAATCCCTGATAAAGCAGCAACGAAAACTGCCCGTCTGAAGCAAGGGGCGGAAGCGGAAGGGGTGGAACCCACCCCTTCCTCTTACACAGTCAATCCCTTTGGGTACGTTTGCCCCTCCGTATGAGGGGTGGACCAATTGACCTTCATTTGGGAAATATTTGGGGGTTTAAAGGGCTCCTGTTTACACCCAGGTCCCCTTTTTTCTTGGCTTTCTTTTTCTCATTTTACTCAACGTGCTGGGGGAAAAATGTCCTCGGGTACTTTTGTTCTCTGTCCGGGGTTCCCCAAAACCCCATGTCCTCGGGAAAAACCCTTTACATCGGGTGAAGCCCTTCCCTTTAAACCCCCCTTTTGAAAAATTTTCCAGGGGAAATTTTTTACCAGCTATTTGTACAGGGCAAGTTTTTTAGTATTTTAAAATTCTAAAAACACATATTTTAAAATGGGATGGAATCCCACCAGGTCTTTTTTTTCCCTTTTTTTTTAAATTTTGAATTAAATGGGTTGTCTCAAACAGGGTTTGGGATAGCTATTAAAGATTTTAAAAAACCCAAAGTCATTTTGAAATATGTTTCCTTAACAGTGCCTAAAAAATTCCCTGTTTTCTGCAGCACCATACCCCTTGACCCACCTTGACAATTGTGAAAACAAATGTCTGTTAAAAACCCAACATTTTAAAATTTTGGGAAACCTGTAGTATAGCTCCCAAATTTTCAAAGCAAAATCCCCCCAAAAATTCAAAGAAAGCCCTTGAGCCATTTTGGGACAATTGTGAAGAAAAAATGCCCTGTTAAAACAACTTTTTTTTTTATAATGGGAACCGTAAAATAGCGCTTTCAAAGAAAAAACCCCCAAAAAATTCAAAGCATGACCCTTGAGCCACTTTGGACAATTGTGAATAAAAAATTGTCTTTTTGGGAAAAACATTTTTTTATAATGGGAACCTGAAAAGAAATTCCCTGCTTTTCCCAAAGCAGCATGCCCCAAAAAAAATTAAAAAAATGATTTTTCAGCCACTGTTAAAAATTGGGGAGGGAGAAATCCCACTTAGAAGCCACATTTTTTGTCCAAAGGACCATGTTTAATTTGCTGTACCCCCTCACAGCTACATGCCCCCAAAAAATTAAAAATATGATTTTCTCACCCACTAAAAAAAATTTGGAGGGAAAATCCAAACTTAAAACCCACTTTTCCTTTTTCCAAAGGATCATAATTATAGCTGTATCTAAAAGGGGCAACATGACCTCAAACCTTTTGACAATGCAAAAAACTTTTTAGATAAAGTGAGTAAAATGGAATAGGGTTTTTTTTCATAAAACCCTTGCTGTCTTTTACAGCCCTCCTCACAGAAAAAACCAAAAAATAAAATTTTTTGGAAAGGAGAAAAAAAAATTGCAGTAAAAAAATTTAACTTTTTAAAAAACATTTTTAAAGAGCCCAAATTTCTTTTTTGAAGGGGGAATGTAAGTAACCGCAACAAATTTGGGTTGCCTCGGAAATTTTGGGGCCAAAACATCATCAAAAACCATGCCTTTTAAATTTTGATGAAAGTAAAACGATCCACATTATCTGGGGAAAGGGGATGCGTTTGTTTTGAAAATGACTCCCCCCAGCTGGGGCTGAAGGTCCCTCAGATATGACCTGGCGCGGGGCAGACAACACCCCCTAGGGCGTGACGACCCGCCGGGCCTTTCCCGCCTTTTTGGATCCCCAGAAGCTATTGGTCCGGAACACATAAAAAAAACATCGGTTTGAGACGCAGATAGTCGTGCACCATGTTTAACTGATCCTGTTTTTTGGATGTGTCCCCCTGCTTTGGGCATCTTTTGGTGAGGGGGGTAAACAAAGTTTTGCCAGAGGTAACCCTTTAGGCTTCTGCCCCCCTTGCCTGCTGCCGCTACCCTATTTGGCACCTACTGCTGTCACGTCGCTAAAGGGTTTTTTCCCACCGTGCCCTTTTGGGGGAACGTGAAGCAGACGCAACAGATTCTCCATTTATCAATCAGCAAGGTCCCCCCATTTCCGGGCATTTTACTCTCTATTTGGGTGGGGGGGAAGGAAATTGCTGGTTTTTTTTTTTGTACCGGGGATCCCAGGAGGGTGGCCACCCATAACTGTTTTCATTTGAGGGCCCTTAAATGCAGGATAAATTGGAGGAAAGGGAGCATCCAACCCACCCCATTGAGAGATGGAGCCTTGATTTCCCAACCCCTCGGGTCGAGGGGCACAGCAAACTGAAACTTCCTCATCCCTCCCCGCCTCAAAGTCCCCCCAACCCCTTTCCAAGGCACGGACGTTGGTAACACGGGGTCTAGGGAAAACCTCCTCCTCCTCCTCCCCCCCTCCGCCCACCCCCGGCACAGCTTCAACACAGCCCCACGTGCCCCGGGGTGAGCCCCTGAGACTGAGCGCCACCTTGCACCAAACCCCTGGAAACCCCCAACCACGCCTAATGAAGACCGTGAAATTGTTTAAATTTTCGGGCCCCTTTTGGAAATTTACGGAGAGAAAGGGTCCATGCCGTATCTGTGTCCTCTCCTCCTCCGTCGCTGGCGGCCGTTTTTTTCAGAGTGTCCCAAAAAATTGTTTCCCCGAACTAAGTCACCACAATGCTCATTTCAATTTTCCCCACGACCATTTTGGGGGGCTTCTTCAAAACGGGAAGGATGGTGCAAGCTCTTTTTACCTGCCCCCACTCTCCGGGGCCCCAACACCCCCCCAGGGCCGCACCGCTTTTTTTCAGGCCAAGGGGTCACTTCGTAAAGCGTAATGGCATTGCGGGTCTGCCACAACGCTGAGCTGTGGAGGGGGGAATTCCAGCGTGTTTGCCCCCGTCAACAAAGAGACGGTTTTTACGGGGAGGCCGAGCTTTCGCTGCAACGCACCAGGCGGGACGAAGCAGGGGCCAAAAAGGCGGAAGTGCAAACTTTTGACTTCGAGCCTTTTCCTCAAACAGGCAGTCCAGCCCGGGACTCTTTAGAAATTTTTTGGCGACAAGGGTTTATGACATGTTCCAGGCAAGGGAATTTTCCCGGGCCCACCGATCTTAAGGCGGCCAGCAATTTCACCCTTAAACCCCACACCACTTGCCTGGGCAAAAGGTTCTTGGCAAACCCCGCCCCGCGCTCGGGGCTCCCTTTCGGGGGAGCCGTTTTACCCGCTCCTAAACCCGTTGTTTGGAAAAAAAATTTTTCCAAGAACCCGATTCATTTTAACACGGCCCGGTTTCTCTGGGCCCCGGATGCCAAACCCGAGGGCCCCTTTGGGGGAAAAGGAAAAAACCCCGCCCCCTCCCCGCGGTTTTTTAAGAGCGTTTCGCCGAGCCTGAGAGCCACCGTCACCCCCAGGACATCCCCCCCACTCACCCAGGAGCCCTCACAGAAATAGCGGCCTTGGCCCCTTCTTACTAGTCCCCTGTGTCCCTGGTTTAGATGGGCCCTTTTCCCCCACAATGCGACAACGCGCTTGAAATTTTAGATGACACTGGCTGGGGCCCGGGGAGGGGCGGTTTTTTTGGGAAAGAAAAGCCCGCTCGGCATTTTGGATTGTGGGGCAGCAAGGGCCATGACGTGGGGGCCCAAACCCCTTGTGGGCCACCAGAAAGGAAAAGGGAAAATTTTCCCAAAGGCCCCAAAAACCGGCAATGCCGACATTTTAGGCTTTTTTCTTTGGGGTGGGGTTTTGGGGTTTAAAGTGTTTTTTTCTGCTCCCAAACCTTGGGAAAACAGAAGGGGTTTGGGTTCTAGACTGGCCGCTGTAAAGGCATTCAGGGCGTCAAACTGGCGGAAGGAGAAGGGTAGGGTTGGGCTCTGGGGGTGCTGGGGGTACTCGGGGGGACGGGGGAGGCTGAAGCGGGGGCTGATCTCTGATCATGGGGGAACCCCTTTTTTTTAAAAGGACGCTTGGTGGTGGCGGAGGAAAGGGGGCGGAGACAGAGGGGTGACAGGTTGGAGGGCCCGGGGTCGGTCTGGGCCCCCTTTTTTTGGGCCCAATGTTTCCTCCATTTCCCAAATCATGCTTTTGCCCGCATGTGACAAAGTTGGGTGGTTAACCACCTAAGGTTCCTTTTCCCCTACTTTTGCGTTTTCGGCAAAGGGGGGCATATGACATCACTGGGGGAATAGAGGCCCCTTTGGGCCCAAAAAAGGCCCAGGCTTTAGAGGGCTGGACCTTTTTTACGGCGATAAGCGAGGGGCGGGGGGTTTTCGCTGACCGTGGGGTGGCGGAATCAAAATCACGGGCCTCTGCCCCCCTCCCCTTTTTGAGGGGGGAACCCGTACTACACTAACCCCCCTCGTCCCTTTCCCCCTCGCCAGTGATGAAGCCCTCGCAAGCAAATTCTTTCTGAAAAACCACGTTGGGGTCCGCAAAGGGCGTCATCATCACATCAAACAACACAGGTGACTTGGTCGTCCTGACAATTTTGCATTTCCCGGGGCGCGGGGTACAAGCAAAAGGGACTGCAAGGCGTTGCCCCCCCGCCCGGGGTTTTTTTCCGATTGCCGGCCCTTTCCTTTTCCCCCCTCTTTTGGCAACAGAACTGGGGGTCAGAGCAGGAAAAAAATCCTCTTTGGGCCCCTTTATCTTTTAAAAATGCCTTCTGACCCCAACCGCATTTTGTCATCAAAGAGGGCTTCAAAAAAATGGGTTTTTCCCATTGGTGGGTACACGATTGACATTTGGGGGTGCTTCAAGTTTGGGCGTCCCGATGAAACTGGGTTACGACATTTTTTGGCCATGGGCGGGGGGACGATAGGTAAGACTTTCTGGATGCGGTTGCATTAACCACCGAAGGACAAGGGTTTGGACGCTGTTCGTTACTTTAGATTCCCAGGGCCCCTTAAAAAAGTGATGACAGGCCGAAAGGTCCCCGCCCCTGACGATCCGCTGGCAGCGGTTGTCGCCACCAAATGGAAGGGGCACCTTTTCTCGTACCTCTACCTCCATGTCCTACCCCCCTCTTTGCTCGCTTTCCCCTGAATTTTTGCTCCCTGTTCAGAAATATACAAATTTTTAGAAGGGAAAGGAAGAGTTTTGGGAAAATTTTCTTTTATTAAAAGACGGGAAATCACAGCTAAATTTTCAATTTTCCCCCAAAACAAAACAAAATTTCTGGAAATTTAAAAAAACTGCAAAATAGAACTATCAATTTAACCCAAAGCGGCCTGCGCCAAAGTGAAAAAACCGTATCGAAATGAAATTGGGTTAAAAAAAAAGGTTTTTTTTGGGGCCCCTTTATCAATTAAACCTTTTGGTAACAACAAAAATTGCGGGATTCAAATTTAACTGCAAGGTGGCTCCTATCAAAATCGGGATTTGGGCAAAATTTGCAAAAAACACGTATCTGAAAGTATTCGGATAAAAAAAAGGTTTTTTTTGGCACCTATAAATTTCACCTGGGGTGACTACAAAATTGCTGTTTTAAAAATTTTAAACGGGAAAAGTAAATCATCAACAAAGGCTGGCCTGCCCCAAAAGTGAAAAAACATGTAAAAGTAATGTTTTTGGGAATTAATAAAAGGAATTTTTTGGCCCCTTTTAAATTCCCCTGGGGTTTAACTACAAAATTGCGGGGTTTAAAAATTTTTTTTAACTGCAAGGTGGCTCATAACAAATCGGGAACTGGGCAAAAGGGGCAAAAAACACGAAACGGGTAATGTATTGGGGTAAAAAAAGGTTTTTTTTTGGCACCAAATCAATTCACCTGGGGGTGACAAAAAATTGCAGTATTCACTTTTTAAGGGTGCAAGGTCCCCTCAATGAACAAAGCTGTAGGGGCGCCAAATAAAAAAAACACAAATTTTTTAAAAATTTTTTCAGGTATTACAAGGTTTTTTTGCCCCCTATAAACCTTTGTGCGACTTTTTGGGAAATTCTAATTTAAGTAAAAGGTGGATATATCAACAAAGGGGGAAGGGGAAAAAATTGAAAATGAACACCTATCTGAAAGGGTATACTGAAAATAAAATTTAAATTTTTTGCACCAAACAAAGAGAACCTGCATTTACTAGAAAAGATGTTTATCCAGGGCGGGTTTTTTGGGGGGGTTTTAAAAAAGTCTTGGTAACTTTATCCATAATTTTTTTTATAGACTTGTCTGGTTTTTGGCCCCCGGGGGGCCCCCCCCCCCTCCGCTCCCCCCGTTTACTTTACAGCGGGAGATGCTCCTTTAAAAATTTTCTCCCCAACTATAAAAAACTTTCCCAAACTCTAATCTAACTAAATTTTTAAAAGGGAAACAGTAAATAGAAAGGTTTTTTTCTCGAAGAAAATAATAAAATTTTTGCTGGGTGGGTTTGGGACACAAGCAGAGCGCCCCTTCCTTCTGCTTTTAGACCTGAGGAAAACGAGGCTGAAAAAAGGAAAAAGCTGTTCTAGTAAAACAAGGGCAAAGTGATTTTTTCCCCGCCAAACGCAACCCCTACAAAATCCCAGTCAGGAAAAACTTCCCCAAAACACATCTCACCCTGCTTTTAAATTTTGTAAAACTCATTTGGGTGGCCGCCAAAATTACAGGAAGCGCCGAAAAAAAAAGGGGGATCTTAAAGATGATCACAGATTTTAACCTAAATTTTCGCAGAAACAAAAAAAAAACGATCACCCATAAAAACTGTGCGATTTCAACTTTTTCGATAATAATCGCTTTAACACTACTCAGCAATAGTAATGAGGGAAATTAAATTTAGTTTTTACTTCCCACAAAAGGGAAAAAATTCCAAAATAAAAGACTCTTTTTAAAATGCCAAGTTCATTTTTGGTTTTACCTGATCACTTTTAAGTGCAGTGTGGCAATATGTGGGAAAGACCACAACAAAAATTTTCTAGGAGGCTGGTTTAAACCCCCGCAAAATTTTCAAACACTAAAGGGGTAGTGAAAAGTTTTACCCAGGGCATCAATTGAATTCCATTGGGGTTTAGACCCTTCCCTTTAAAATACAACCATTGAATATATACCCCCCTCCCATCCTGACCGCCGAGGACCAAATTTGGACCCGCGAGTCGTATTGGGTTACAAGTTGAATACTTTGAGACCTATGGATTAAATGAAGTAATTTAATCCATTATAAAATAATAAAACAAAAAATTAAAAAAAAAAAAAAAAAAGTGTTGCCCCCCAGTAAATACTCATTTCCTTAATTACATGCAAAAATTCCATCACAAGTCATTAGGATAATAATTTTTTCCCAGGGTATATATATTTTTTTTAAACCCGCTTTTTGTCCCTCCCCTCAATTTTTTAAAAAACATGTTGTTTTAAAATTAAATTTTTTCCACATACCCTTTTTTTTTCTCTTTTTTGTGTTTTTTTTTAAAATTTTATTTTTTATTAGGATTGGGAAAAATTTTAAATTAAAAATTTTTATATATATATAAAAATATGATAAAAAATTTTTTATTTTTAAGTATTAATATTTTGAAATTCATATTTTTTTTTTATATTATTTTTTGATGTATATATATATATTAAATTCATTGAAAAGGGGCATTTTTTTATTGTTTAAAAATTATCATAAAAAAACTGATGCTTTATCTCTTTCAACATATACCCGAATTGCAAATAACAGGGTTAGATTGGTTTTTTTGGAAACATATATTTTTAAACCCCTGTTTTCCCATGTTCGGCAAATTTGCTAATGTATTCTCCATTCAACCCGGTTTTTAAAAGCTGGGTTTATTTAAACCTCCCTTTCAAAAGGGTTTTATTGTTTACAATTGTCATTCATTTTAACCTTATTTTTAATTTGCAAAAGGGATTTAACCCGATATCAAGACGTTAGTGCATCTGGAAGCTGGTGAATCGTGAAAAAGCGTATGTACCCCAATAAATTGGAAGACAAATATATTCTTTCTGAATACTTCGAGCACTCCAGCTTGCGTCCCCCCAAAAGACAGCATAACCCAGCTTTATGGATTTTAATAGCAAAAACAGAGATCTACCCCGTATTTGGGGGCACGATTTTGTTTCACTTTCTTAGCGACTCTTTTTTTAGCAGGGTTTTTTCTGTTGGGGCTACCAAAATGTGCAGGAGAACTGCTTTTTCCGGGTAATCTGGTCCCCTCAACATACCGTGTTGAGGCACCGCACACGAAGACTAGGGGACCCTGGTTTACGGCATTACACTAAGTGCGTATGTTATATCCAGCCAGAAATAGCAGCCCGAGTTTTTCATGTGACATATCAATTCCTTTCTCTCCCCTTTCACCATTGACTCTTCCAACTCAGAAGCAGTTTCTTTGACACAAATGTCAACATACTGATCCATCAAGCTGTCATGAGCTGGGCCTGGTTTGGCTTGGCCGAAATGCTTTGATTTTCCTAATTAAGCATATTTAATGAAGTGTTTGTATTTTAGTCTCCTGTAACTACATGAGCTTTCCCTAGCGGTGACAGGTCCTCTTTAAGCAATAACAATGCAATAACATATGTGCTTCAAGGGGTATTCACACAGTTAATACTTATCACCTATCCATGCATGCTGATGCTCCATTGAAAGACTATGGTTCTATGGTACTAACAAAGATAGCCAACTATAGCACTAAACAGTCCACATTAGCATCCCAGCATGATGAGTCCTGCAAAAGAAGGCAAATAGTATCAACCATTACATTTCTATTACATTACATTGCTCAGTCCCGTAAGTTGTCAGATGATGTTAAGGGGAGAAAAAATAGTGTTTTTCTGGGTCTTGAACAGTTCTTTGGTTACCCCATTTTGCCCTCCCTGCCCCATGCCCTGAATTTGCTTGATGATGGGTAGTTAGTGAAGGCAGGGAGGGGGTTGCAGGGGAGGCATAGAAGCAATGAGGAAAAGGTGGATTTACTGGGCAGTAGAGTTGAGGTTGGATTGGAGAAGAGCAAGTGTGTCAGATTGGAGTGCAAAAAGAAGGGCGTTGTAGTGGTCTGGGTGGGAGATGAAAAGGGCATGCACTAGCACTGAACAATGAGCACTCTCCTAGTGACAACCCCTTTCCTCTTCTTCGCCTCCATTAACCCCCAGTTGGGGTTTTTGGGGGCACATTTTAAAAAGACTGAAAAACTCAAAACTCTTTTGGAAAAAAAAGAAAAAATATATTCCTTAACTTGCCCTTCCAAACTTTTAAAAAAATGTGATTCTCGTAAAACAATATATCAAATATACTTCCCAAAGGCTATAAGGGTACTGTCCAATGGGCGAGCCCACCTGGTAAAGGGAAATTTGGGAAAAGGAGGCTGTCTGCCGAAATCCTGGAATTTTTAAAACCCCTTGATGCCGCTGTCAATAGCGGCCGCAGCATCTAAATGGTTGGCAAAGGGGTCGGGTTCCTGTCTTTCTTATGGAAAAATAAAACCAGGAATTTTTTACACCCCGTTACTGTCAATCCATGAACACCTACTACATCCACCTGCTAGATTTTACCATGATGTTGCTTTGTGCTTCTAATCCAATTTGTGCTCATTTGTGACATAAAGATAAGTTGAATTTGCTTACAAAGAGTTTTCAGTAAAGCCAAAGTTAGATCATTACTTTAAAAGGATACAAACAGATTGGGGAAAAAAGATTCCCTTTAAGTAAAAGAATAAATTTTCATCCCCTCTTTGTCGAAAGGATAATAGATAATGAATGTCTTGTATGCACACAGCTATGCACAGTGTGTGGGCCGAGAACCAGAGAGTAGACTCAAGAAGGTTGGAAATATTATGTCAGACTGAGAGTCTATGTTGTAGGTGGAAATGGTGCCCTTCAGACGATGCTGAATGTACTGATTGATATATGGAAAAAATGTGTTGTACAGTCATTTTTGAAATTGTCCAAATATTTCAATTGACAACCATTTACGAGGTAGCATGAGTAATAGGATTCCCGAAATATGCAGGTAGGTTAGGCTATATAAACTACAGACTGGAGTCACAAGTGTATTCAACAAGTTCTTCACTCTTTGTTGCCCAGGATTGACTATTAGGCTATGTTCACACGGCTTATTCATGCCGCAATTGCGGGGACGGATTTCGCCCGCAGTACGGCTGTGTCTCGCAGCGAGGGGAGACCCCCTGCAGCCCCTCCTCCACTGCCGAGTCAGCAGCTGCCGCGCCCCAAGCATTATTCCACGGGCATATCCGCTGGATAACTGACATTCACTGTTCTCCCGACGCTCGCGAAAATCGGCGAGCGGGGATGGGAGCTGGGGATCCACGTTTTCTCTATGAGAACTGGAATTACTGTAATTTTGACAGGGCCGGTTTTCAGCCGTATTTCGCGCAGTACAGTGCGAAATACGGAACTAAATCCGTCCCAAAATAAGCCGTGTGAACATGGCCTTAGGGTTCAAATGGCGCATTTTGGCGCATATTTTGCAGTGAAATACGCCCAGAATAATGTATAATACACTATAATGTCTTTTATAACAATAATAGACTACAATGTAAAATCCGTGTCCTCAATCACACAGCGCATATTTTGCTCTGAAAAGAATTGACATGTATACGCAATTGTGCATCGTGTTCGCGTTAAAATTAGGCATTTGCAAGCTCGTAATTTCAACAGCGCGATGAACGCATTTATTGTGCACCTGTACACGGGTTAAATAATACGCCCTGTGAACGTCCCCTAACGGCAAGTGGAGTACATAAAAGTGAGGGGTCCCATAGCAAAAATCAATGGGCCACGTTTATGAAAACTGTCTGGCAGTAAGTGTGCGTCCACACAGCAAAGTTTTTAAGTCAGTTTTTCAGACGGTTTTCGGATTTGAAAACCATCTGAAAACCAATTGTCAACCATTTACACAGACTTTAATAGAAGATCCGCCCAGTAGACTACACTGCATGTTTTTTTTACTGGCCGAAGTTTCACATCACCGGCATTCCCAAAAACTCGGGACATGCACAATCTTCTTCCCGGTTTTCAGGTTTTAAGGTGTGCTAGTCAATGATTAGGGGGACGGGCGAATCCGCAAACCGAGGACAGAACCGTCCTCTATAACCATTGAAAAGACGATAAAATACCAGCCAGATTCTTTAATCAGAGGGTATTTGTTCTATGCCATCTGGATGTACCCTAAGGGCATGTTCACACGGCTTATTTTGTCATGTATTTGGGCGCATATTGCGCTTTATACGCGGTGAAATGCGCACCGCAATTATGGTAAATCATAACTCTCATAGAGAGCTATGGATTACGTGTCATCTCCCCGTGAGTACAATGTGCGCCGCTGTCAATTCATATCAATGGAGCCGCCCTCCCTCCCCCCATGCTTTGGAAGTACACGCTAATCAGCCCAACTTCCAAAACACACGGTGTATTGTGGCACGTATTGTACACGCCGCAATTACGCCGTGTGAACAGACCCTAAGGGTATGCACACAGCGTTTTTGGGCCGTATTTTAGCGTGTTTAATGCGCTGGAAAATGGCCCCAAATCAGCTTCAGACAAGCTTCAAATCTTACCCAAAGGACCATAACTCGTCAGTCATGAGCACTGGGGACATGAAGACTGTGGCCTTGTTAGGCAGTTCTTTCCCTCCAGTGTAGATCTCTATGGAGATCCATCTGCTGGTCATCACGAAACCCAGCATTAGCTGGTGTCACACTGGGCTTCCTTTGGTCCAATGCATGGTTTGGACCATCTATATTTTACTGCAGTGTGAACTTTACTGTTATCATGGTATAAACCAAGACATATCATTCACAGGGTCATATCTGATATGTAAGCCACTAAGAAATAGTCTTTCTCAGAATTTAGTAGGGGATGTTACAACCAGGACTTGACTATACCTCTCTCAGAGCCTTATAGTAGCTGCATGGTCTATCCCTGTTGTATATACACCTTTAGTAACAGTATTTTTTGAGGATTCGACATCATGGACTTCATTCCACTAACATTACTGTATGGTTTTGGAAGAAGACAATGGTAAGTAAGGAAAAGTGGCATCACTCATTGTCTTCTCCAGACTTTCTGTTGCCGAAAGTTAAAGGGGTTGTCTCACTTCATGGATTCCTCTTACCTCAGTCCTGTTTTCTTGGTATCATTTTTAATTCAGGGGCGTGTTTACTGGCTTCTACTAGGCTGCAGTAGTAGCCAGATCTGTATCTATAGCAACCTGTTCTGGCAGCCTATCTTGAGAAATTTAACAGGTCTGTAGCTATAGCCACCAGCGCTGGCAGCGTATCAGGAGAGATTGTACAGGTCTGTAGCTATAGCAACCAGAGCTGGCAGCCTATCTGGAGAGATCGAACAGGTCTGTGGCTATAGCGACCTGAGGAGCTGATGCAGCCCATACAAGAGGGGATATCTAGTAATAGGTAGGAAACTGTTAATGGACATATATTGCAAAGTGGCTTGTTTTTGCAAGATCTTTACATAAAAGCAGCGATCCTTGTAGTGAGACAACCCCTTTAAAGGCTGTATTAGAGTTACCAATAGATCATCTTCTATAAATGGCAATTATAAACTATATTATTTGAAGATGTGTCATAGCCCTCTTCTGCCTTGTCATCACCATAAATACTCTTATCAGCTCTCCCTGTTTCATCTCTATATATCTCTGGCTCATATATACAAAAAGATGCTGGAGGATAGGGCAAGATGGTGGAAATCGTATGGGGTCAACTAACCTAAATCTCCAGATGAGTATTCACCAAATGTAGTCAGTGCTTGGAATATATGCAACTTTGCTATATAGAGTAAGGGGTAGAAGACTGTATTGGAACAGAGCAAAAGCTCCGAATTATGAAAGAGAAAACCATGAACACCTGCCAAGACTATGTGAGCACGGAAAATATTTGAAGACAAGATGTGCTACTTAGTGTTTACTCTGTGGAGCAAGATTAATTAGAGGGTAAACTGTATTTGCGTTGTCTTGCCTTTCATGTCACCTACTATACACCCCAACTCCAACCTGGCATAGATATAGTGACGTCAACTACCAGATGCACTTAGAAGATATCAAGGTTGACTCAAGGCTATGTAGCATGCTGCTATTGACATAACATGAAGCTCTCAAGCCTCATTGTAAATCTGTAACATAGTCTTGTTCCAAGTATCTTCGTCCATGAGTTACATTGAGGCACAACAACTTTTTTAATACTTGCAGGTGGATTATGGAGAAAAATATAATTTTTTTTGCAGATGATACTAAATTGTGTAAGGTCATTAACCCAAAACAGGTCTTTATACTATTAGAAATGAGTTGGGGTCAATTAAAGATTTCGACAGAGTAGGAAAAGGAACTTAACTGTAGCAATCAGTGTCAAGCAGCTGCTGCTAAGGCAATTAAGATCATTGGATATATCCAAGGGGGAATAGATGAGAATAATGAGAACATATTTTTACCAATTTGCAAATCTTTCATCAGGTTGGGCAAGGAATTTTGCACGTTGTTTTGGCCACTAGTTTACAAGAATAACATAGCAAAGCTGGATTGGGTTTAATGGCGGACAACCAAACAAAGGAATAAATGACATTGGTGACCTGTCGTGCCCAGAAAAATTATCAAAATTATTAAACTTAGACTGAGGGATGACCTCATAACTGTATATAAATTCACCAGGGATCAATATAGAGATCTCTCCCTAGAGAAAAGAAGGTTTCTACAAAATTCTTTACGGTAAGAGCAGCGATTGCATGTGACTCTCTGCCAGAAGAAGGTGTCCTGGTGGATTCACTAAAGGAGTTCAAAATGTTTCCTGCATGTCTCTGCATAGTTATATATCATAGATCACTGGAGAACATTGATCCAGAGACTTATTCTAACTACTTTATTGAAAGTTGAAAGTTTTTTCCCCTAAGATAAGAAAATATTTTGCCTTCTTCTGGATCAACAAAGCAAAATATTAGACTGTTGTGGATGGTTGGATGGATGACTTTTTTCAATCTTGCAAACTGTGTTAGTCAGCCCAGTCAATCATTCCGAGGACAAGATTGGTCTTCAAAGCTTGGATCATCATTGGAGTCTCCTTCTGCAATAGAGATTGGATAGCAAAAGGAATTTATGCAAAAGTGTCTGTTTCAGGGGTGATGTCAAAGTATTCATTTTAACGGGTATTCACTGACGTGGAGTTTACATCTCCCTAATAAGGCTTCTCAAAGATTGGAAAGTATGGTGGTCCCTCAAGTTATAATGGCCTCAGGATACAATATTTCCACCATTCAATGGTCTTTCCACACTCAACTGTATGTTCCAGATGCTGATCCAGCAAATTATCATGGATATTTCACTTGTAAAATTTAAGTTTTAGTGCAGTGATTGGCAGTATAATAGCGCCTCTCTACAGTACAGTGTGGTACTACATGTCCTGTACTGCTCTTACACGTATCAGTGAGGTGCCTGCAATGATTGGTGGTCTATAGCGTCTCCCTACAGTACAGTGCGATACTACATGTCCTGTACTGCTCTCACATGTATATAGCGAGGGGGCATGCAGTGATTGGGTGGTCTACAGCGCGGTAACTACATGTCTTTTGTACTGCTCTTACATGTATTAGCGAGGTGCATGCAGTGATTGGTGGTCTATAGCGCCTCCCTACAGTACAGTGCGGTACTACATGTCCTGTACTGCTCTTACATGTATTAGCGTGGTGCATGCAGTGATTGGTGGTCTATAGCGCCTCTCTAAGTACAGTGTGGTATTACTTTGTCCTGTACTGCTCTTACATGTATTAGTGGGTGCATGCAGTGGTTGGCGGTCTATTAGCGCTCTTAATACAGTATTTAGTGTGGTACTACATGTCCTGTACTGCTCTTACCTGTATTAGTGAAGTGCATGCAGTGATTGGTGGTCTTTAGCTCCTCTCTACAGTACAGTGCGGTACTACATGTCCTGTACTGCTCTTACATGTTTTTTTGTGGTGCATGCAGTATTGGCGGTCTATATTTGCCTCTCTACAGTACATTGCAGTACTACATGTCCTGTACTGCTCTTACATGTATCAGTGAGGTGCATGCAGTGATTGGTGGTCTATAGCGCCTCTCACAGTACAGTGCGGTACACATGTCCTGTACTGTTTCTTACATGTATTAGTAGGTGCATGCAGTGTTTGGTGTTCTAGTTGCTCCTCTCTACATACAGTTTTGGTATACATGTCCTTGTACGGGCTCTTACATGTATTAGTGAGGTGCATGCAGTGATTGGTGGTCTAGTTGCGCCTCCCTACAGTACATTGCAGTAATACATGTCCTCTACTGCTCTTACATGTGCCAGGATGAGCGGCTTCTTTGGGCATCAGGTGAAGGTTCCATTTTCCTTTTTCTTTTTTTCAGCTACATGACCCTAGAAACTCCTTTCCTCATCATAGAAAGTGATTTCCAGCTTCCAGCAGCTCTTTATGCTTTATCTGGATTAGTTATCTGCATAACTTTCTTTAACCCTCATGTTGCATTATGTTGAAGTTTACATTTTGTGGCCTCTGAACCAATTACCAGTTTTTCACAGAGTTATGATTTCAACATACAATGGTCGTCCCAGAACCAATTAATATTGTATGTTTAGGCAACACTGTGTGTCATAGCTATAGGTTGTGCGTGCTTGCTGGTTGTCAGTGTGAAGAGGAATGTGAATGTTGTCATACTTTTCCATTTTGTGTCTCTTCTAGAGAAGTGCGCTGGGCTGTGGAGCATTGTCCCACATTGTTCCGCAGTCCTCAGCCTGACATACTTAAGTGCTAATGATTTATATCAATTGTCATGAGTGGTATAAAATAATGACTCTACTCAGCAAGAAAACATCTCCTCTATCTCGTCTTTTGAAGATTGCCTGCAGCATTTACCTATCATCCAGTCCAATCGCACAGACTGGAACATGACTGGAGGAATGTGTGAAGACTGATTACACTGCAACACTAAAGTCTGGTTTGATTTATTCACTCCTGCCTTCCCCAGCGGCCACATTGTCAAGTGTTATGGACTGTGCAACAATTTTTACCTTATCTGATATTGGACCTTCTCCAACAGATGGGAAAGAATGGACGTCCGGAGCATTTACTGATGGCACTTTTGGGATACAAAATAGAAACTGACTAAAACGACCTCTTGTTTTCCACTTTTGGATTCTCCCCAGAACGTTTACCATTCTTATAGTGTTTGGATATTGTCTTCAAGATTATGGGCGAATTTTTGAATCTCCCAGTGGGGGGCGCACCTTTCCGCTGATTTATGTCGGCGCCCGGTTCGCTCATACATTCCATTAAATCCCCGGGGCCCTCACCAGTTTTTGGGGGCGCAGTGCGGGATTTTAGGGGCGTGCTGCGGGGGCCCAAGATTCGCCCCCCCGAGGTAGGGCACCATACTGCGGGGAAAAGCCCGCCCGCCTCGCCAGTGTTTTTAGGCGCATGGGGGACTGGGGCGCAGTGCGGATTAGGGGCAGTGTTTTGCGCTGCGCCTATAATTCGCCGCGGGTAGTGCACTCGCATGGGGGGAAAAAGTCCGCGCGCCTCGCCAGGTTTTTAGGCGCGTGGGGGGACTGAGGCGCAGTGGGGGGCTGGGGCCTAAGATTCCCCGCCGGAGGTGCGCTCTACAGCGGGAAAAGGTCCCTGCGCTCCCAGTGTTGTGGCTCAGTGCGGGACAGGGCAAAATGGACAGGGGCAAAATCGTTCCGAGCGAGAAAGGGGGGGAAAACACGAGAAAACATTCCACAGTCGGTGCGGAGTATGAACAAAAAATCCCCTTTATAAAGGCGCAAATTCTCAGAAAAAAAAGCTCAAACCAAAAAAAAAAATACATAAAACAAAATTTTACTTTCCAATATCCTAATTCAAGAATTAGGATTAGGAAAATTTCGGGGAAAAAAGTAAATTTAAATTCAAAAGCTATTTCATTGGTACATAAACCAGCCCCAAACAGAATAGGGGCGACATGAACCATTTTAAAAACCCATGGGGAACTATTGACCATCGAATCAAAGGCGGGGCAGTTTAAAAACAGTAAAAATGCAGAAAAGAGCGATTGGCCCGAGCTAGCGGGGGGTTGGCTATCCCACTAATCAAATAGGACGACAGGGGCCCATTTTACCAGGAGAAGTTTGAACCAATCAAAATCAAAAAGGGGGGGACATTCAAAAAAAGTAAAAATGCAGAAAAGAGTGATTTGGTTTAGCTAGCGGGGGCTTGGGTATCCCCGAAAATCAAGCGCGAGCTACCTTTTCCCTTTCCCTTGTATCTATGGGGGATCGCGGGAAGGGAAATCCGGCTCTCAGCGGGCCCTGCGGCATGGAGTAAAATTAAAAAAAAAAAAATTTTTAAATTTTTTGTTAAAAAAAATCTCGAAAAAGGCTCCAAAACCTTTTTATAAACAAAAATCAATTAAATCCCCAAAAAAACGCGTTTTTTCCCCGGGAACCCGGGGCCCCATCAGGAATTGGGTTTTAAGAAAAAGCCCGGGAAAAACAGTAATTAAAAATTCGGTGGGTATTTGATTTTTCGGCATAAACCACAATCAAATTGGAGCGACAAAGAACCCCTTATATCCTATTTGGGGGAGAATTGACCCCAAACAGAATAGGGGCGAAAGACCCCATTAAAATTTCCTTTTGGAGAAGTTTTTTTAAACCCAAACAAAACAAAGGGGGAAAATTTAAAAAAACAAATAAAAAATACAGAAAGAACTGAATTTGGGTTTAGCTGCGGGGGGGTTTTTTGGGTATCCCCGGCCAATCAGAGAAAAGGACTTATCCCCCTTTTAGTCTATTGGGAGATCGGCGCAAGGGAAACTTTACTCTCAGCGGGCCCTGGGGGCCCGGGGTTTTGGGAAAAAAAAAAAATCCCTTTTTATTAAGGGTTAAAAAATTATTTAGATAAAGAGCTGGGAAAACCCTTTTCCCAACAATTTAAAACAGGTAAATCGCCCAACAACGCTTTTTCAAACCCAGACCCGGCACCACATAAGGAATTGGGAATATAGAAATTGCCGGGAAATACAGTAATTCAAATTGTTTAAAAACTCTTCTCTTTTGGGGCGGGTAAAACCCGGCCAATCAGGGAAAAGGACGACAGTGGGGGCCCTTTTTAAAACCATGGAGGAGAATTTTACCAAACGAAAAAGGGGGACAGGGACCCATTCTAACCTATGGAGAAATATTGACCCAAACATATTCAAAGGCGGGACAGTTCAAAAAATAAAAAAAAAGGCAGAAAAAAGCTGATTGGGGTTTAAGGGCCCGGGGGGGCTCGTCCCGCTTTCAGGGGTTTGCGGGGGTCCCAAAACTTTCCCGGGCCCCGGGCCCTTTGGGTTTTTTTTCTTTGGGGAAAGGGCCCGGGTTACAAAACGACATTTTTCCCCGCCCCAAATTTGAACTGCGGATGTTTTTTTACCCGAGAAAAAAACCCTTTTGTTCCTGTCACTAATTTTTCCCGCAAAATCCCCAACAGATCCCCTCCATCTCCCCCCAGCAGTCACTGTACAGTTAAAAAACACCCCTTTACAAAATTTTTCTTTTTCAGAATTTCCCCACCTTATATGACAATACCCCCCCAAAAAAGTCAACCCAAAAAATTTCCCCCTAAACATGGAGCAAAAAATTTCCCAAAAAGTGATTTGTTACAAAACCCTCCTACAAAACCAAGACCCCCAAACATTACTACCCTTTAAGGGGTCAAATAATCCCGCCAAACCCTGACCAAACGCGAACCACATGGGGACTATCCCTGCCCCAAAGGGGCCCTAGAGACATTTTTAAAACCCCCGGCCCTAAAAGGGGGCCTTTAGTGGTAGGGTAATATTTTGGGGTAGGGGGCCCCTTTTTGGGAGGGCATTTAATGATTTAAAATGCAGTTTAAAATTTTGTGACTCAAAGGGGACTCTTTTCTGATCACGTCCCTTACTTTCCCCCTTTTTTCCCCCCATTTCCGGGTTAAAACCTTCATGCTGATTTTCTCCCGGCCCAAGATCGCCCCCGAGGATTTGGCACAAATATCCTTTTGAATCCTCAAATTTCCGCAAAAAACCCTTTAATTTTAGGTTAGCATCCCCCCAGTTAGGTATTTTTGGGGCCCGAACAGTAATGGGGCCAAGGCAGATATATGGGGGCCCCCCCCGGCAGGTAAAAAGGGGGCCCCAGGCAGGTTTTATTGGGGCCCCAGGCAGTATAAAAGGGGGGGGACAGGCGTATTTTAGGGGGTCACCGGAGGTTTTTTGGGGCTCTGGGGGGCAGTTTATTGGGGGGCCCCGGGAGTAAGGGGGGCAATGAGGCATATATAGGGGGCCCAAAAAAAGGATATTGGGGCACTGAACAGTTTAAAAGGGGGGCAAATGAGGCGTATTTTGGGGGCCAAAGGGAAAGGGATATAGGGGCCAGGGAGGAAAATGGGGGCCACGGGAGGGATAAGGTGCACAGGCAGCAAAATGGGGGCCACCGGCAAGGGAAAATGGGGGGGCCCCAGGCGGGGTATGGGAGCCACAGGCAGGGAAAATGGGGGGTACAGGCAGGGATTTTGGGGGCCACCAGGCCAAAGGGTTTTTTTTTGGGGAAGGCGGCATTTGGGGGGAAAAGGCGGCATTTTGGGGGGACAGGCAAAGGGTAAAGGAGGCCAAAGGGGTATAGGGGGCCCCCCAGGCAGGGGGTATGGGGGCCCCCGGGCCCGTATTAGGGGGGGCGGGCAGGCTTATAGGGGCCCCCAGGGCAGCTTATGGGGGGCCCCAGGCAGGGATATGGGGGGCCCAAAACAGGCTTATAGGGGCAAAAGGCAGTTTTGGGGGCCACAGGCAGTATTTGGGGGGCCACAGGCAGCATATGGGGGCCCCCCAGCAGTTTTAAAGGGGGCCCAGGGAGGGAATGGGGGCCCAAAAGGGAGGCTTATAGGGGCACAGGGAGCTTTTGGGGCCCCCAGCAGGAAATGGGGGGCCCAAAAGGCGGGGTATGGGGGCCCCAGGCAGGGAGTAAAGGGGGCCCCAAAAGGGGGGTTATGGGGGCCCAAAAAGGGGGATTAAAATGGGGGCCACAGGCAGGGGGTATGGGGGCCACAGGCAGGCAATTTTTTTGGGGGACAGGGGGGGGATTTGGGGGGCCCCAGGCAGGCATTATAGGGGGACAGGCAGGGTATGGGGGCCTCAGGGAGGCATTATAGGGCAAACCAGTATATGGGGCACTTGGGGGAGGTAAACGTCTAAAAATAAAAAATTAATACTCCCCCTTAACTCCCCCGGGACGGTCGGCTCCCCTCCTCTTTAGCCCGCGCTCCTCCGGGACTCCTCGGGCGCACGGCCCCATGACGCGCCCGTGCGCCCCAGGAGAGGGAGGGGTCGCGAAAGAGGGCACAAAAAACCTTTGCGATTTCTGCCGGGTGAGGCGCAAAGGGGGCCCCGGGGGCCTCAGGCTGTGACACCCGGGGGCCCCCCTGTTGTCCGGGCCCGGGGGCCCCCACACTGTTTTTCGGAGCAGGGGGCGCTCGTTTTTGCCCCCGCAGAAAAGGGGCCCCCGCTGCTTTTGCGTTCCCCGGACGACAGCAGCTGAAGGGGCCCGTCGGTTTCCCCCAAAAGGGCCCCGGCAGGGGCCCGGAGCCCGGGAATGGGGCCCCGGGGTTTTTATTCGGGGCCCCCAGCCCCCCAATAAAACCCGCCCCCAGCGCGCCCCTTTTCCGCTTAGGGCCCAAACAGAGCGCGAGCCCCACTTTTCATAAAAGTTCTTTTGGGGAAAAAAAAATGCAGTGTGGGTCTGGGTTGGATTGGCCCCAAGTTAAAAAGAGGCCCGTTATTTTTTTAAACCCTTATTGGGAGAGCGAGGGGAAGGGTCCTAGGGGGTTTCTAATTTCAATCTGAAAAAAAAAAACTGTAAATTTGGGGAAAATCAAATGTTAAACTGCCCACGTTGTTCCCCCATGTGTAAATAAAATTTAATAATTTAAAATGGGGGTTTAAAAAAAAAAAAAATATTTTAAATTTAATAAAATCAGGGTTTTTTTCTTTAAATTTTTGTTAGCCCAAAATCAATAGTAGGGGTAAAGAAAAGAAAAAAAATAAAAAGGGTTTTATTGAATTTTTTTTTTTTTTTTTCTTTACTCCCAATTAATCAAATTTGTTTTATAACACATCGGTACAAAAATTCCCGCAGTATTTTTTTTTGATTTTGCCCAAGGGACAGTTTTATTTCAGATTTTCATTTGAAAAACCCCTTGGAAACATGCTCGCTCTCCCATTGGGCCAAATAAAACCCCGGCCCCCTTTTTTTAAAATTAGCCCCAAACACGAAACCTTTGCTCTGAATTTTCTTTTCCCCTTTGAAATCTATGAGGAAAAATAGCTCCCCGCTCCCGATTTGGCCCAAACTGGACGGCCCGCCGCCCCCTTCAACCAACAGCTCTTTTTTTTGCCTTTTTACGGGGATTTTGAACCCGTCCCCCCCTTTGAATATGATTGGTCAAAATTTTTTTCCCTAGGTTTGAATTGGGGGCCCTTTTGGGGGTCCCATTTTGATTGGGGCAATTCTCCCTCCATTGGGTATAATTTGGGGCCCTGCGCTCCTATTCGGGGTGGGGGTTTATGCTGACCAAGGAAAGCTTAAACAAAATTTTAATTATGTATTTTCCCCCCCCCCCTTCTTATTTGGGAAAATTTCCCAGGGAGCGCCGGTCTCGGCGACAAAAACGGTTTTTTCGGGTTTAAAAATCTTTTTTTTTTAGAAAGGTTTCAGCTTTTATCTGTAATGATTTTCCCCTTAAAAAAAAATGATTTTTTTTTTTCATACGCCATTTCACACGGGGGTGACCCCCGAGATTGCAGTTTCCGGGCCCCTCCCCTCCATAGACCCCACAAAAGGGAGAAGTAGCTTCCCCGCCTGATTGGCCGAGTTTGCCAAACCCCCCGCTAGGTCAAACCAATCAGCTTTTTCTCTGGGAATTTTTTAAAGGCTTTTGAACTGTCCCCCCCTTTTTTTTGATTTGGGCAAAACTTTTTTTAGGTTAAAATGGGGGCTTTGGGCGCTCCTTTTTGGGTTGGGGCAATATATCCCCAAAGGTAAATGGGGGGCCCTTTTTCCCCCTCCCATTCGATTTTGGGCAAATTTTCTCCCCCATAGGGGGAAAAATGGGCTTTTTTCCGGGTCCTATTTGTCCCCTCCATAAATTGATTTTTGTTTTATAGAAAGGGTTTCCCCGCTCTTTTTTCTGGTAAAGGAAATTTACACTTAATTTAAAAAATTTTTTTTTTTTAACATTTCCCTTGGGCCCCCCGGCGCTGAGAGCCGAGATTCAATTTCCCCCGGGGCTCTCCATAGACTAAATGGGAAAGTTTCTCGTGCTCTATTTGGGTGGGTTTTGCCAAACCCCCCGAAAAAAACTCAACCAATCAGCTCTTTTTTCAAACATTTTTAATGTATTTTGAATGTCCCGCCCTTTTATTTTGATTAGGGTTTAAAAGTCTCCATAGGGTATTAAAGGGGTCTCTGTCGCTCCATTCGGGTTGGCCGAATTTGCCAAGCCCCCCCCCCTTTTAAATCAACCAATCCCGCTCTTTTTTCCTTTTTCATTTTTTTACTGTATTTTTTAACTGTCCCGGCCTTTTTTCTGATTGGGCAAAAAGTTGTCCATAGGTTTTTAAAGGGGCCTGCGCTCCTATTCCCGATTTTGGGGAGTTTTTGCCGCCAATGGAATAGCTTTGGGAATTTTTTACTGTATTTCCCGGCAAATTTTCCCAAAATTTTCCAATTTTTTTTTTATTGCGCCGTTCTAGATTTTTTTGGGAAATGGGGTTTTTTTTTTTTTTTTTTTTGAGGTTTGGGGGCCTTTATCTTAGAATGGGTTTTCCCGCCTTAATAAAGGCGATTTTTTTTTTTTTTATTTTTTATTTTTGAGGTTTGGCTCTTTATCTGAAAAATTGGGTTTCACCCTTCAAAAAAGGGGGATTTTTTTGGGAATCCCAACCCTTTCCCCACGGGGCGGGGAGCCGGAAATTTGGATACAATCTTCTATGCTTTCCCCTCTTTTTCCGTTCTTTTTCTTCACCCTTTGCCTCCGCCGGAGCAAATTTTGACAAAAAATTTAAACCCGGTTTTTGCCGTCGGAGCTGCCGAGGGCTGGGCCATGCCCCCCCCCTTTTTCCCGACCCGCGATCATAAAAGCCTCGGAGTTTTCGGGGGCGCCGGGGGTCCCACCCCCCGGGAAAACCCCACCGCGCCCCCCAAAACCCCGCCCATTTTCCCCCCTTCCTTGGGGGGGCGCAGCCGAAAATGGGGAACGGGTGCGCCTAACAATCGCATCCCTTGCGTCCGGGCAGGGGGATTTGGGCCCGGAGGCGCAGGTTTACTCCAAAAAACAGGTGAAAAAACCCATCTACATGTCGCCCATATGTATTTTTTTTTTGGGCTAACAAAGGGAAACTTGCCAGATTTGGGCCGGCCCAAAAATGGAAATTTTAAAAATGACCCCTATCTACGTGCTCCCCCCTTTTTTTTACTTATCTTTCGTTACATACTAAGCTGAGGCCTTCCCACTACCTACCTTTAATGAGCTGTTATGGGTTGGGGGAAAAAAATTTCCCGCTAAGTTTGAAAAATTCATATTTTCGACATAAATTTTTTCAAAATTTTTCAAAATGATTTTCATGGGGAACCTCTTTTGGGGCCTTAAAAATTTAAACTGCTTATTTTATGGGTTTTTTGGGTGAAATGTAAAAAAGAAAACCCCATTTTCCCCTATCCCCTCAGGTTTTTGGGGATCTGGGAATCAACCCCTCCCGAAACTAGAAGCCTAGAAATTTTGGATGGGTTTTTTGGATTTTCCCGCAGGGGCTCAAAACCAGGTTTAAAGGGGAATTTTTTTATGAACCCCCCAAAAAAAAAATTTTTTTCCCCGTTTATTACAGTTACTGTATTGACACAGACAGCAAAAAAAAAATTAAAACAGAAATTATGTCAAAATAACCAGTCACGTGCAAAAAATTTTGGGGCATGTCAAAAAATTTAAAAGGAGTGATTTTTTACCAAATGGGTAATTTGGGTAGCAAATGGGGCGAGGCCCGGGGGATGGGGGGATGGAGGCTTAAATTATGGTTTAAACAATTCACCCAAACATAATCACCTTCGTCAACACCCAACTTTTCCCCGACTTTGGGGCCCTAACCCCCGTCCCTAAAAGGCCCACCCTAACACCAGACAACCCTGGCCCTTTCCTACTCATAACAATATCCCTACCAATGTCCCACACTTTGCTGGCCCAAACAGCTCAAAACTACTAAAGAAAATTCAGAAGCAACATAAAACTAAGACAAACAGGTCTCCAATATCTAGGAACATATAGATAATCAAAACACTGAACGCAACAAGCTCACAAGACACAATCCCTCAGCCACCAGTAAACCAAATGGTTCGTCAATGTTAGTCCATGTGGACCAAGACTCCTCGAGGGATGGGGGAACATAACGTTTTCCAACTTTTGGAGAACATACAATATTACTCATTGAGGTCTCCAAGCACTGTGCAGACAATGGGACACGTTTATCAGAATTCTGGCACAATTTGCACCCAAAATAATGGTATACATTGTTTACATCACTTTTATACAGTTTCTAGACACTTCTGTGCCTCGTGTGAAAAAGGGAGCTTGACCTCTGTTAAACGGGACGTGGCTTAGTTGAAAGTAGGTGTGTCTTAGCTTGCGACGCTGTGTGGCAACATTTTGGCGCAGTTAGTGGCAGAAAGTAAGCCAACTTACAACAGGTTTCCCTGAAGAAGCATAGTACGCGAAACGCGTTTAGGGAATTCACTTTCGTGGCAGTCAGTTTGGGAAATGTTATCCTTTGAGATCTATATACTTAGAATTTTATTTTGTCTGGTGCTATTTTGCAAATCTGTCTTTCCTACATACACTATTTATATTTTTCATGGACATTTTTACTAAGAGTATGAATTGTTACTTTGCACGGCTGCACTTTATCTGGGTGTATGCATATCTGTATGTATGTTCTACTACTCTATTATGTTTATGCAGATAGGTTATTATTAGTGTGATTAATATCTGTTATTTGTACTAAGCACGTATATAATTTATTGATGAATTTTTTTATATGTATTATCCACATCCCATTATGACGTATCTATTTGGATAGAGTTTTTCGCCTTTTAAGATCATGTGACTACTATTTATTTATTGTTACGTATTATTATTGACTCCTGGTTGATTGCCTATACCTCTTCACTATTTTGTGCCACATGATTTTTTTAGTACTTTTTTTAAACTTTTCATGAAATTGTCCAATTTTTAATGAATTTGGTAAATTTTCGCCTTGCTGTGATCTTTGTTGAAATATTGACATATATGGTTGGTCCAGCCTCTATTAGATTTGCTCTTTTGCATGATGACTTATACTAAAGGTGTAAAGTTAGACTAGATAGTTCTAATCTGCGTCAGATTTCTCAACGCTATGAGAAATTAGTATCAGACAGCATTGATAGATCTTTGGTGAGCTGTAAGTATGGCCTTGTCTTTTTGAGTATATAAATGTCCCATTTTTTGGATTTTTTGTAAATGGTTAGTGTAGGGACTCGCAAGAAATGAGGCGCCTTGACGGGGATTGTGAGCATGCGTATAGTGACCACTGTATCAACTAATACCTCATATTTGATATTTTTCTAGTAAGTTATTTTTTGCCCTAAAATTCTGGGAAGCGGAGGGTGTGAATACCTTGTGTTGGGCAGCTGGAAGTTGCTGGGCAGCCCGCCTAATTGAATGGTAGAGGCTGTAAACCAGCATGGTGTACCACACGTTTTTGTCTAAATGGCGGCACCCTCTGTATCATTTTATTTTATATACAATTATCATGCCAGCAACCACCCCACTCATACATAGAAGGCGTGAGAGTAGTTGCTTTATCGGTATTTTTTGTATTGCCTCATTCATATGCAATCATAATACCAGCAACTACCCTCCTCATAAATAGAAGGCGAGACAGTGGTTGTTTTATCGGTATTTTTGTATTGCCTCATTCATATGCAATCATAATACCAGCAACTACCCCCCACCCCCATAAATAGAAGGCGTGAGAGTGGTTGTATTATCAGTATTTTTGTATTGCCTCATTCATATGCAGTCATAATACCAGCAACTCCCCCACTTACAAATAGGAGGCGTGAGAGTGGTTGCTTTATCAGTATTTTTGCATTTGCGCAGTCTACCCATGTATTACACTGTGGCTTTTTTTGCATACTGATGTGAACTGGTACCTATTTAGTGTGCAGTTTTTGTCATTCAGCTGCTCTCCTAGTGGATGGGTGTGTGAAGTGCATATCAATTATCTGCACCTGTTTCACCTTTCCAAAGTAGCACAGGGTCCTGTGTTGCCTCCTACTTTGTTCAGTTTATGGTCCAGCCTTTGAGCTGTAAGTAGGGCTTTTGTCTTTTTGAGTAAATAATGTCACGTTTTTGGGATTTTTTGTCATTGATAAATCTGCCCTAATGTGCTAAGTCGCTTTTGGCCTTCACGGTGTAATAATGTGGACCTAGGTTCCCGGGAGATGTTACTAAAAGCAATCTGTACAAAGCATTCCATGTCCACAATTAGGGAAGGCTCTGACTAGGTGCTATTAGCTGTGGTATAGCTGTGTTGCAGTTCAGAATTGTATGAACATGGTCTGTGTGCTTCTCTGTTGATAGCTAATGGCCTCCTGGTTTTGTGAGCCGTTTACCTGCAAAATCGTGTGGCCGGTAATTTTAGTCATTGATATTCATTATCGGCAGAAGGATTTTTTAAGGGAATCTGTCACCATTTTTTTTTTTTTTTTTTACTTATTAAATCAAGCCCCTGATCCATATTCTTTTCCTCTCAGTCGTTTTTATTTCCTGATTGTAGATTTCTCTATTTGGCCGTCTATATATGATTGTGGGAAGACATTTCTTGCTGCACTGCTTTAAACAGCAGTCAGAGAGATGCTTTACAGCAGCTTCATGCCCATAGGATTCTTAAGACAGATTCTGTCCCATAGACTTGTATAGGAGAGTTTTCACTGTGAAGGGATGGGAGAGGGGGAGCTGTGACATCTCCTCTTGTGACTGGTGGATTCTGTGTTATCTGTACACAATGGTGTCTCCTTTCAGTTTGACCTTCTTTGTGCTGATAATGAGCATACACTGAAAATCTCCCTCTACAGAACAGGAAGTGTCAGACTATTATTAGGGTTAGTGGCCAAAGTGAAAACTGCAGGACAGGAATTATTAAAAATAAATACTGAAAGTAATCTGGAAAATTAAAAAAATAAAACATAACCAAAAATTCCTAAAAAATGTGTTTAACATAAAAATGTGAGTTAAACAATAAGTCATTTTTTGATGACACATTCCCTTTAACCCCTTAACGACCGCGCACCGTCTTTTGACGGCGGCCGGTGCGGGTCGTTCGTCTGCAGCGACGTCTTTTGACGTCGCTGCAGACACGGGGTTTGCGGCCCGGCGCCACAGCTGCGCTAGGATCGGGGCTGAACTACACAGCCCCGATCCCAGAGCATCTCCTGCAGGCATCGGGGAGCGGAGGAAAACCTCCGCAACCCGAGCTTTTAACCCTTTGATTGCGGCGGTGCGTTACCGCAGCGCAATCAAAGGGATCCCCTGCTCTGTCGGGTGATCGGAACGCCCGGTTCACCCGACAGAGCTCAGGGACCGGTGCACAGTCAGCTCTGAGGACCTAGCATGGCCCCAGAGTTGTCTGTGTAAGAAGCCAGTGATTAGGATGCACTGTGTGCTGTCCTAATCACTGCCTGTGTCAGACTGACACAGATTAGCATATATGAATATGCTAATACATTACTAAGTGTAAAAAAAATAAATAAAAAAAAAATGTTAAACAGTTTCTCCCTTCATGGGATCAAAAAAAAGTACAAAAAAACCATAAAAAGTGTAAAAAAAAATGAATAAAAAAAAAAATAATAAAATAAAAATAAATATTTAATAAAAAATAATTGTACATAAATTACACGCACAAAAAAACCTACACATATTTGGTATCCACACGACCGTAATAACCTGTAGAATTAATCTAACAAGTTATTAAGTGTGAAATGTGAATGGTGTAAAAAAAAAATTAAAAAAACAAAAAAAAATTTTGTAAAAAAATAAAAAAAAAATACTGAAATTATTTATAAGTGTACTTAAACTATTCCCTTATAAAGTACAACTTGTCTCGAATAAAACGAGGCCTCATCCAACTGCGTCGTTGAAAAAATAAAAAAGTTACAACTGTTTAAACGTAAGGAGGCCAAAACTAAAAAAATGTTCTGGTCATTAACTACTTTTCAGGCGTTCGGCTTAAGGGGTTAAAGGTGTACATTGTGCAAAATCTGGTAGATGTTAACAATCACTAGAAACAGCACAGAAAAGTACATCAACATACGGTAGTTCCCAACTGCAACAGGGACATTCAGATTCCTCAGCCCAGTTGGATCATTCCCTAAAAAGTGGAGATGTAAATGTTCCGTATAAATAAAAAGTTGCCCCCAGAATTATGTCCCAGGAACTTAAGTCCTGATGAACACACTGATGATTATAAGCTGCTTAGTACATCGCCTGCACAGGGCTTGGAGACCTCAAAGAGTAATATTGTAAGTTCTCCAAAAGTCGGGAAAAAAAAAGTTTCCATCCCCCCATCTGTTATGTTCTCCATGTTCTGGGAGTGTCTAAGACATTACTGGAGAAGGTCAAAAGCGTCGAGGCTGAATACCAAGTGATAGCATCTGCGCTGTATAAAAGTCACTTAAAGTTCTGTGATTTCCTGTTTATCTGAGCAGAACACACACAACACCGGACTAGAAAGACGAGGCGGCCATTCCGTGACACCACATTAAAGTATCTGGTGTTGAAAGTGACAAGAGTGTAATAATGATGAGATCGTTCCAGACAAAAACATGGAGCAGCGCAGCCTTGATGAGTAACGTTTACAGGCATTATGACTTAGGCCCAAAGTATGAGACTTCAACAAGAAGCAAAAAATAAGAATAACACAAATTATAATTTGACAATTATGCAGTAAAATTACCCAAACTGCTTAAAGGGACTGTGTATTATTGGTAATAATGACTAGTGTTGTATTGCTGGAAGCACGTGGACCCCCCACCACCATCTCCTTCTTCCTGCAAATGTTTCAGCAGGTACTAAAGGTCAAGCACACAGCCAGGCGATCTCCATAGCTCAACATTGCAATTGGTGTGTGTTGTACTTGGGAGCTCAGTGACTTGAAACATGGCACCATCATAGGAGCCAATTGGGCCACAGTCAGTTTGTGAAATTTCTTATCTGCTAGATCTGTCCCTGTGATTAATGTGACAGTGAAAGCAGGACTGGGACTAGGTATTTTGGAGCCCTGGGCAAATCAGGCATATAGCACCCCGCCCACCCCCCACCCCCTCCAAACCAATGGAAAATTCAGCCCACTCTATACCTCCTTGCGCCCTCTTCCTGCCAGGGATGAAGTGGCGCCCCAGGCGGTCACCTACCTTCACTTACTCCTTGTCACAAGAAAATTATTTTTCAGAAACTGAATAATACCACCACACCATGACCACATATCACCACCACATAGTAACTGAAAAATACCCGCACATATCACCACCACATAGTGGCTGAATAATAATGCCACATATTACTACCACATAGTGCCCAAATAATAAACCACAGGTGTCAAACTGCGGCCCTCCAGCTGCTGGGAAACTACAACTCCCATCATGCATTTGTAGAATCTATAACCGTGGGCATCATGGGAGTTGTAGTTTCCCAACAGCTGGTGGGCCGCAGTTTGACACCCCTGTAATAAACCATACCATTACTGAATATAAACCATTACACTACAACCAAGATCACCGCTATACAGTGGCCATATAGTGGTAGATACCAGTTGTATGCAGCTACTCAACGCACATATAACTGATTACAGTTCAGTAACGTAAAGGGTTGTCTCACTACATTGATTCGCCCTGTTTTCTTGGTTTCACTTTGAATGCAGGGGTGTGTTTACTGACTTCCACTAGGCTGCAGTAGAAGCCAGGTCTGTAGCTATAACAACCAGTGCTGGCAGCCTATCAGGATAGATCAAACAGGTCTGTAGCTATAGCGACCTGAGGAGCTGATGCACCCCAAACAAGAAGGGATATCTAGGAATAGGTAGGACACTGTTAATGGACATATATTGCAAAGTGACTTGTTGTTGCAAGATCTTTAACATAAAAAGCAGCAATCCTTGTAGTGAGACAACCCCTTTAAATGAAGTCACCTATCCTCTATCATATCACTAATTACACAGTTCTCTACTGTTGCTAGAAGTGAAGTCAGCACAAGATCTGTTTGTCATGAGCTTCATGAAATGGGTTTCTATGGTCGAGCATCTTCAGACGGTTGAGATCACTTTGCACAACGTCAGGTGTAGGCTGGAGTGATGTAAAGCCGCCACCACTGGACTCTAGAGCAGAAGAAACGTGTTCTCTGGAGGGATGGATCATATCTATTGGGAAGTTTGATGGATGAATCTGGGTTTGGTGGATCACTAGAGCATGCCACCTACCAGAATGCAAGTACCTACTGTAAAATGTGGTAGTCTAATGTATGCTGAGACTGTCCAAGAAGCAAAGCACCTTACGAATTGTTTGAAGACACTTTTGTTTCTTGCCAGGAAATAGGAGGAGGATGTCCATCCAGGATGGCCACAGGCTAGTTCATAGCCTACGCAGAACCATTTTTGAAAGACTAAACATCATTTAAAAATAGGATTGGTAACCCTTTCCTTCCTTTCCCCGTTGTGTGTCCAGTGTTGGACTGGGGTGCCTAGTGCCCACCAGAAGAGATGATTGCAGAGGCCCATCCCAGTATTAGGCCTCGTTCACACGACTTATTTCGCCCGTATTTGACGATTGAAACGATCGTCAATCCTGGCAAATCCGGCCGAAATAAGTCACAGCTATTTTCAAATTTATTTCAAAAGAAAATACGGCTCTCGCAACACGCTATTCCGTTCCGGGTTGCCGCCGGGGGGATTGACGACGCAATCCGGGGGAAAAAAAATTTGACATGCAATTATTTCCCGGGACGATTCCCCACCTACAATGATTGGAGAGGGAAATCCGTGGGGAAATCTTTAAAAATACTGCCACACTTAGGGGCACTATTTGCAACGATTTTCAACTGTTTTCAGAACGATTTACATGGGAAAATCCGTTGTAAATACGTTCTGAAAACCGTAACGAGGCCTTACTGTACGTGCCCCCCCGGCCTCGCCCCATCTCGAGTTTAACTGATAAAGACTGGTGCAATAACATCATTACACCAGCCTGTAATCAAGATGGGGCGCTGGGGCTTTTGAGTATCCTTCACCTAATTGTAGGTGAGCTGAAGCAGGACAGTGGGTGGTAAAGATATAAGGTCTGTAGCGATATATGCCACCGCCTCCCCCTCAATAATGCATTTTATAAAAAGTACTAAATAATGATAATACGGTTTCCAAATAACATCGCTATACAAAACCAGGACTCCAAGACTAATGTTACCAATAATTCCAGTGAGATCAAATACCACCACATCATGACCACTTATCACCAACATATAGTTACTAATACCTCCACACCATGACCTCATATCACCACCTCATAGTGACTGAATAATACCACCACAGCATGACCACATATCAACACCACACAGTGACTGAGTAATATCACCACACCAAGACCACACATCACCACTACATAGTGACTGAATAATACCACCACATTATGACCACATATCACCACCACATTGTGATTGAATAATATCTCCATGTAATGACACATATCACCACCACATAGTGGCTGAATAATATCACCACACCATGACTACATATCACCACCAAATAGAAATTGAATAATACCACCACATCATGACCATATATCACCAAAACATAGTAACTGAAAAATACCCGCACATACTGTATCGCCATCACATAGTGGCTGAACAATAATGCCACATATTACTACCACATAGTGACTAAATAATATACCATACCATTACTGAATATAAACCATTACAATACAACCAAGATCACCACTATACAGTGGCCATATGGTGGTAGCTCCCAGTTGTATGCAGCTACTCGACACACATATAAGAGATTACAGTGCAGTAACTTAAAGGGGTTGTCTCACACTTTGAATTGTCCTTTTTTTTGGGTTTCCACTTTGAATTCAGGGCGTGTTTACGGGCTTCCACTGGGTTGCAGTAGAAGCCGGGTCTGTAGCTATAGCAACCCTGCTGGGAGTCTACAGGAGAGTCGGCAGGCGTAGCTAAAACCATGCTGGCACCTTTTTGGAGAGATCACAGGTCGTAGCTATAGCAACCAGTGCTGGCAGCCTTTCAGGAGAGATCAAACAGATCTGTAGCTATAGTGACCTGAGGGGGTGGTGCGGCCCATACAAGAGGGGATATCTAGGAATAGGTCGGACACTGTTAATGGACATATATTGTAAAGTGACTTGTTTTTGCAAGATCTTTAACATAAAAAGCAATCCTTGTAGTAAAACAACCCCTTTGAAGTGATTTACAGGAGAAGACTTTTCTGATGAATTGTTCATTTTCTCTTTTCTTCTGTATCCGGCCAAGACTTCCATCACAACTTCTCCCAGCCATGGCCTCTTCCCTGCAGAATGTACTACACAAACATCTTAGACTACTCACTTCTCCAGCACTGCCTTACCAAGTCTCACCTCTGTACAAACTTTCTAGCCATAATGCCCATAATGGTAATAATGAGCCCCATTGCGGCACAAACAATAAAAGTGCCCCAAATGGCTATGTGGTTCCAATTTGTGCACCCAGTTTTAGTCTTGTGTCCCTATATAGCAGATTTTTCAACCCCTAATATAGTAGGTAACCCCTCAAATAAATAGGCGGGTAGGTAGTCCCCCAATTAGACAGGTAGGTTTGCCCCCCCAGTTAGGTAGGTAGATTTATAGGCCCCCCAACATTTAGGTAACTAGGTCCACCGTCGGGTATATAGGTCCCTCATTAAGGAGTTAGGTAGGCAGGTACGGAGGCTTCCTATTAAGTATTAAGGTATCTATCCCCCCCACACACACACACATACACACACACACACACACTTGGTAATTAGGTATATAGGCACTTATTAAAAAGGTAGGTTTCCTTCCCTACTATATAGGCTCCCCAAAAAGGTAGGTATATAGGCCGCTCCATTAGGTTGGTAGGTATTGTGGCAGAGCGACCTGAGGCGGTCGCATGGTGCTGCTACTAGTTGGTCCAAGTGATGTTTGAGTGCCAGCCTGCTTACCAAAAAAGCGGCGATCCTGTGAGCTAATGACCCTGGCCGAAATGTGAGTGGATCGTCACAGTATATAGGCCCACCATTGGGGTGTCTACAAGTGTCTAGGTAGGTAGATAGCCCCACCCCCAATTAGGTAGGACAGTAATTAGACCCCCCATTGGGCAAATATAGAGAGCCACAGAAGGTAGGTAAGTATATGGGCCTCTGTAGGTAGGCGTGTAGACCACCTATAGGTAGGTACTGTATATAGATCTCCGGTTGGTAAATATATAGGTATAGAGGCCCCCCTAGTAAGTAGCTACATAACCCCCCAGTAGGTAGGTACATAGGACAGCCAGTAGGTAGATATATATATAGGCCCCTGGTAGGTAGGTATATAAATCCCCATAAGTAGGTAGGCATATAAGCCCCCTGCAGACAACCAAAATTTTATCATTTATGGAGTCTTATATATACCTAGTGATCCATTTTCACAGATGACAGTTTGATATATTATCGTGTTAGATATAACTATCTTTGGTTATAAAGATGTTCTTGTTCATCTCTATTTCATTGCTCAATTGATATCTTGCTAACGGAAACCAAGAGGATGTGGGATGTTCGTGCTTGGACCTTTGTGACTACTGGAAGATTACTCCAAGGACATCTTTGGCCACTAATACATCATCAGCATCTGTAGAGGAAGCTGGAGAAGATATAGAATGAAACATCTGAGCCAAGGAGACAATTAATGAAACATCCGAGAGGGAGAGGAATTAAATAATCTTATCTCCAGATGCCTGAGTTCTTGCAAAGATTTTGGGACCATCTAGAACAACAAGTGGGAGTTGAGCATCTGCAGCAATATATTACAGGGTAGTTAAGGCAATTAACTCAACTTAACTCCTTCACGCAAAAGGATGTACTGGCATGTCCTGATTGCGGGTCATTTGCCACAGTCGGATGTACCAGTATGTCTAGGAGATAGTGCGAGCTCATGGATAGAGCCCACATGATCCGTAGATGAAGTTAGCTGTATATTACTCAGGTCGTAGCTGATTAACCCCTTAGATGCCGCGGTCATTCACGACTGCTGCAGCTAAGGAAAGGACAGAGAGAGAGGGCTCCCTCTGTCTTCATTAGGCACCCCCGTGGCGTGATGGGATGCCGAAGTTTTCCATGACAACCCGGAAGCCTAGCAAAAACTTCCGGGCTGTCTGTGACGTCACCAAGCTGGTGACTGACACTTACAATACATAGCAGTATAGGCATGTACTGCTGTGTATTGTAACCACGATCTACAGATGGTTCAATCAAGTCCTCTCTGGGGACAAGTATAAGTAATGTGAAAATAATTTTTAAAAAATGTGAAAAAAGTTTAAAAACAAGCACAAAAAAAATAAAGTAAAAACACGTACCCTGCCCTTTTCCCATTACAAATAGCAATGATCCCAAAAAAGGTCAAAAAAAATAAAAATTGTATGTATTTGGTAATGACGAGTGCATAATGACCTAGCCTATAAATCTGTAATGTTATTTAAAGGGAATCTGTCACATAGGTTATGCCCTTCTTGCTGAGGACAGCACAAGCTAGTGTCAGACCTGCTGTTTCCAGCTCTGTGTCCCTCAGCCTGTAAGATGCTGGAGTTTTCGAGTATTTAATGCTCAAATCTGCAGTTTTCAGCCAGAAAAGAGTCATTCAAAGAGTCGGTTTTTTTCAAACCCCGCCCCACTGAGGCTAGCCCCGCCCAACGCAACTGATAAAATTATTGTCACGAATGCGGTAGTTGCACCGCTGGCCCCCCGCAAGCGAGGGGGTAAGCCACGCCAGGGAGCGGACTCTAAGTAGGTCCTGGTTTTCACCAGAGCCCACCACAAAGCGGGATGGACTTGCTGCGGCGGGAGTCTACCAGGTCGCTACCCCTGACGTGACTCGCTTGCGGTGGCAGCCAAGGTATAGCATGGTACAAAATCGTAAGGCAGGCTCATAGTCGGGGACAGGCAGAAGGTCAGGACAGGCGGCAAAGGTTCGTGGTCGTGGGACGTAGGTGAGAAGGTTCGGTACACGGTAATCAGGACAAGACTAGAATAAACGCTTTCTCAGTAGGCAACAGGCACTAAAGATCCGGCGGGGAGTGGGCCCAGGTAATATAGAGATTCTTGGTTCACATATTTTTGATCAAAAAATGCTTAAAGGGAACCTGTCACATAGGTTGTGCCCCCCTTGCTGAGGGCAGCACAAGCTAGTGTCAGACCTGCTGTTTCCAGCGCTGTGTCCCTTATTCTATAAGATGCAGGAGTTTTAGAGCATTTACCCCTTAAATCTTATTCATGAGCAGGTGTTAGTTCCACCCACCAAAGGCTAGCCACACCCACTGACAGTTATTCACGTTTCTACCGATTCAAAGTAATCGGGTTGTCAGTTGAAGTGGGCGGGGCTAGCCTCCGATTGGCCGGGTTTGAAAAAAAACTGACTCTCTGAAGGACTCTTCGAATGACTCTTCTGGCTGAAAACTGCAGATTTGAGCATTAAATACACGAAAACTCCAGCATCTTACAGAATAAGGGACACAGCACTGGAAACAGCAGGTCTGACACTAGCTTGTGCTGCCCTCAGCAAGGGGGGCATAACCTATGTGACAGGTTCTCATTAAGCTGCCCACGAACTTACACCGTGATCTCAGGTCGGGTGGTCCTACGCTATCTTTACCTCTCAATAGAGCCAAATCCAGGCCTCTCACTGGGTCAACCGACCTCCATTATCCAGAGAGAAAGAAAATAAAAAAACACCAAACCTGCAAGCTGCACTCTTATAACAGCCTGTGAAAGTGGGCGACGTGCAGAAAACCAAAATGGAGGCACCCCTTACTCCCCATATAGATTAAAAGCAATATACGCCAAATACAACGTATGGTTCTGCACAAAAAAAACATTTCTGAAAAAAACACTATGCAAACCTGGGTGCCACTGGCAGGGCTGCGGCACATATATTATTATATATATATAATATATTTATATATATTATATATAATATCTATATTATATATATATATATATATATATATATACACACACGTTGTAAGTTTGTGGGCAGCTTAAGCATTTTTTGATCAAAAATATGTGAACCAAGAATCTCAAAGTTTTTTCATGTATGATAAATAGCATAAATGCTTCTTTAGGGATTTCCATGTAATGTATTGCCCTTTTTGCAGGTAATATAGAGGCGCTGGCCCTTTAAATTTCGCAGAGCCGACGCGCGCGGTGAGCAGCAAGAGGCTGCGGACAGACAGGAGCGCGGCCGGGTGAGTCTCGGCGGGCTGGTGAGCGAGTGCGCCTGTCGCCCGACACCCGTGCAGCTGCGGCACTCGCCCCAGATGTGGGCGCTGATCGCAACACCTATTACTTTGAATAGGTAGAAACATGTGAGTAACTGTCAGGTGGGCGGTGCTAGCCTTTTGTGGGCGGGGCTAACACCTGTTCATGAATAAGATTTGAGAGGTGAATGATCTAAAACTGCAGCATCTTACAGAATAAGGGGCACAGTGCTGGGAACAGCAGGTCTGACACTAGCTTGTGCTGTACTCAGCAAGGGGGGCATCACCTATGTGATAGGTTTCCTTTAATCCTCACATTGAACGCCGTAAAAAAAAACAATGACAGAATTGCTATTTTTGTTTATCTGGCAGCAAATAAGATTTTATAAAAAGTGATCAAAAAATCATATAAACCCCAAAGTGGTACGAATAAAAACATCAGTTCATCCCGCAAAAACAAACCCCTTCACAGCCCCGTTTTCTTTTTTAGATAAGTGTCTTTATTTTTGTAGAAGCCGTAGTTTTGGTATCGCTGTAGTTGTATCGATCTGTTGAGTAGAGTTGACATGCCATTTAAACTGCACGGTGACCGCTGTAAAAAATAAAATTAAAAAACACTCCCAGGATTCCTTTGTTCATCCTGCGCCTCACAAAACCCTTGATAAAAAGCGTTCAAAGTGTCATATGATCCCCATAATGGTGCGAATGAAACCATCAACTCATCCCGCAAAAAACAAGCTCCATATAAAGAAAAATAAAGACTGTCAGACTATAAATTTGTTTTTTATCGTGTAAAAGTAGTTAAGCAGAATAAATACCGACCCGCATAGTAAAGTTATCTGTCATGTGAAGTGTCTATGAAACTGTTTATATTACATTTTAAACGATTGGTACTCTTGAATATGCGTTAAAATATAATAGAAACGGTTTCAAAAATTGCAACACTTCACATGTTGTCTATGTTATTGTCTTCAAAATTTGCAATCTTTCCTATATGGGATGTACCTCAAGATAATGAAAAATATACATAGTAGGCTTGAGCAGCGTTACTGGTGTGGCTAAACACTTTACTGAATACCTTGAACTTTGTTCTTTTTGTTTTTTTGCTATCGAAAAAGTTAATACGCCTAGCAGAGGGGGTGACTGGCAAAAGCTATTGTACAACAGAGAGGCCTTTTGGATATTCCAGCTTAGAACACCCTGAAGTTCTTAATTTTAGATCACATTTGTTATTTATTTATTAACCTTTTTTATTTGGTCTTTGTTTAATGTCTTTTTGGTGACTTTTTGCCCTCCATAGTGATTATCGGGTGTATGTAATTGATACCTAGTCATTCATTGATCTCTTGGTCTTTAAGTCTTTCAGAATCACTGTTTGTCAAGCAATGAGTAAGACCACAGCGGCACGAAACGCGTAGGCGAAACAAATGGCTTTTTATGTTCATTAATGGGACTGTGGATGTTTTTATGGATTTTTTTATAAATCACTGGGGCACATTTATCAATAGTGTCTAACTCTTAGACAGTTTTAAGTTAGACCAGACACTCTTACAATGCGCCACATTTATCATAGTGTTGATAAATCTCGTGCAGGTTAGAACTGTCTAGTCTAGCTTTATGCCATCTTTAAGTTGGCTTATTTTTACGACCCAAACTGCGACAAAATTCTGGCGCATTTTTTTGTCGCATTTAAGCCACGTCCCTTTCCCTTGAAATTATGCCCCTATTGTCGGACAAGGCACAGAAACGTCAAACTGTCTACAACACATAGTAAACGTGGTGTAAGGCATGTAAGGTGTTATTTTTGGTGCAAATTGTGTCAGAATTCTGGCGAAACTGTCTTGATAAATGTGCCCAAATATGTTTTAATTATACCTCTCACAGAAGTGTGGATGCCCAACATTTTTTGGTTTTCACCGTGTGTTGAACAGTTTCCCCTTTTTGGAATATTCCTCGTTGGACTGGTGACAGAAAGTTGAACACCCCATATAACCACATATCCAGATTCGGGTGGTGGTGAGTAAACATGCTGTGAGCTTTTATCTCTATGTATTTTATATCATGTATATGTATATGCTTTAGTCATGTTTTTTTTACAAAGTAGCTGTCAGGGACCGGTCAGGGGCACACGAATAGAGTGAGGCCCTGACACTGGTCCCAACCACTGTCCCTGTCTTTTGGGGGTGCCTGACTCCTTAATAGGTCGGCCCCAACAAGAAGACTAGGAGTAGAGATGGGCGAATTTCCCGAAATTCTTTTTGTTCACTTCGCCGAATTTCTCGGCAAAAAATAACTTCGTTCCGAATTACTTCGGCATGAATCACGTTAAAAAGCAGTATTTCCGGGCTGCCCCAGAGCCTGCAGGGTGCTATAAAACGTTGTCCCAGGGCTTAAATATGCAGAGAGAGCTTGGTTTGGTCTTCATACAATGTTGTGTTTTAGTATGACACGCACATGACTGCCGCCGCTCTTAGAATCGCTTCACTATAAAATTCCCTGGGCACTTAAGAGAGCAAAACTGACCAAAAAACTGAAGGGGAAATGTAGCCTGATAAAGTCATGGCAGCGACAGCTGGAAAAAAACAAGCTGAGAGCTCAGGTGGCAACATTAGGGACAGAGTGTGGAGGTGACGGCGGCAGCCACAGCAGCATGAGGTCAGACAGTGGAATGACGTTATTCATCCCGTAGTCCTGGCGACTGACAAAATAACCCGTCGCCTCCTCGAATGGCCTCAACAAACGGCAGGTGTCACGAAATGAGCTGCCACTGGCTGACATCAAATTTAACACAGGGGAGTACTTCTGTCTGCCTGGATCATCAAAAAATCGTTAATGGCCTTTCTCTGTTCATACAGTCGGCCCAACATGTGCAGGCTGGAATTCCAACGGGTGGAAACATCGCATATCAGAGTGTGTTGGGGGAGGCCGTTCTGCCGCTGCAACTCGAGGGGGGTGTTCCTGGCTTTGTAGGAATGGATGAAGTGCATGCACAGTTTCCTGGCCATTTTCAGAATGTTCTGAAGATCGGTGGAAGACTTCAGGAACCTTTTTAACAACCAGATTGAACACGTGCGCCATGCAGGGCGCAATGGGACCATCCCCCCTTGGTGCAGCGCGGACACATGTTACTCCCATTGTCCGTCACCATGGTTCCGATTTGCTGTTGGCGGGGAAAGAAAGCCCCACATCGATTTCTTGCTGCATGACGGGGGAGCAGTTCCTCCCCTGTGGTGACTTCGTTCGCCGAGGCAAGCCAGGTGTAGAACTGCGTGACCCCGCTGTGCCCTACACCTGTGGTATGGATGGAGCAGTACTTGTGGAGGCTGAGATGGTGGTGGTGGTGGAGGAGGAGGGAGGCGACATTGGCGCAGGAGCCGCAGTTTGACAACGTGGAGGAGAAAGTGGCGTCTCCTGTCCAAGTGGTTGGTGTGCCTGGGCCGGAAGCACATTCACCCAGGGGGGCCTTTTAAAGGACATGTACTGGCCCTGACGTAGTTACAGCTCCAGACGTCCGCGCTGCCGTGCACCTTGGAACAAAACCGATAAGCTTAAGGACTGGCCCACCTTCTGTTCTACATATTTATGAAGTGCTGGTCCCTGCCTTTTTAAAAAAGAAATTACGGTTGGAACTCTCCATCTCGGCTCGGACAAGCCATTAGTTCTTTGAACGGTGAAAGAGTTCACCATTTGGAAAGGGAGGGACTGCAGTACCAACAACTTGGACAGGAGCACGGTCGCTTCTGCACCTTAGGATGGTTGGACGGCATACTGTTGTCTCTTTGCAATCGCCCTCGCTGAAACTGCTGGCGCCATGAGTAGCGAGGAGCAGGAGCTTTTGGGGCCCGGGGAGGGATGGCAAAGAGAAACAGCTCCCTTCTACAGAGGTGGTGGAGCCTTGACTGGCTGCAAGGGGATTGCGGGGCCACTGGCCGCTGTGCTGCTGCTGCGGCAGGATGGACCACCACATCTGAGCCACGTTTCTCCCAGGCCACCGGATGGTGACGCTGCATGTGTTGACGCAGGGCCGTGGTGCCAACGGGTTAGCTCCCTGGCCACGCTTCACTTTCTGCTTACCCGATTTTTACATATACCCCTATTCGGCTCCTCCGGTGTCTTTGCAAAGAACTGCCAAAACCGCCGAGTATCGGATTTTACCGCCAAAGTTCCACACTGAGTGACTACTGGGCCCCCGCTGGCCTCGCTGAGCCCCTGTGCCCCTACTTTCTTGGACCTGCGAAGCGGGTTTTTTTTCCCGTGGCCGCTTGGGGTCACGATCTCACATGCTGCTATCCTGCTGACTCACAGCCACACGACCCACTTGCTGGCTGCGCCGCTGCCTGACGCGCAAGCTGACGCCCTCTTCTCCTGACGATGATGAAGTCCTTGCCTCACCCGGCTCCCAAGTTGCGGTCGGCTACATCATCATCTATTTGTGTTTCATCGTTACTGCTGTCCTCATCACCCGGGCTTGGTATGCAGAGGCTGACCTCTCACAACATGAACCCCCCATGCCACTCTCAACATCTATACTTTGCCGCCTACTGCAAGAAGCAGGCGATATTGGCCCCATATCTTCGCTGCCAAGTAGCTGCTGGATGCCCTCCTCAAATTGTTCATCCTCGCTATATAGTGGGGCTGAGCCCAGACCACATAGTAGATCTCTGGCTGAGGGAACCGGGGTGGGGGCAGAGGCGGGCTGAGGACAGGTGAGGGCCGCTGACCCGCTCCGGGCCCTGCCAACTAAGGGTTGTGTCTGACGTTCCCACCGGACTCTTGGCTGGGGTTGTCAGATGTCATCTGGGAGGGGAAATGGATGGACCTAGTCAACCCAATCAAGAACCCTTGGGTTGCTGAACAACACACGGCCGCTATATGACAGTGGCAGTTGTGGCCTCACCGAGTGACCCCTTCTGTGACGTCCCCTTGCTGTGCTGCGACCTGGGCCTGCTCCAGGAATGTTTGTGCCACTGCCACTCGCAGGTGAAGAGCCTGCCACCTCCCCTGTCTGACATACTGTTGTTTAAAATGCACAGACACTGTTTGATGAAGATATCTGTATATGATAAATACACACTTGTATTTGACTCCAAATGAACCCACTAAGAAGCTTGGGTAAACCCCTTGGATATAAATTGCGCTCCACAAATGGGCCCGGAAAAATTGACTTGTATGTGCCGTTTAAAAAAACACTGTGTATTTTACTGAAAATAAAAAGTACAAACAGGCTTAATTAACCTTCGGATATGAATTATGCTACAGAATTTCTTTTTGTGACGGTGAAAAACAAAGTTTCTTTTTTCTGAGTACAACTGCAGAACAACGCTTAATTAACCCCTGGATGTAAATTGCGCAAAAGAATTGAGCAACCATAAACTACCAGCTTTGTAGCGTGTTACAATGGCGTTTTCTACGCCACACAACAAGAGATACAGTTGTAATTAACCTTTGCTTGTGAATTAGGCTACAGGAAAAATTTATATATTTTGGCGTTGAAAATGACGGTTTCTTGGGGTCAGCACACCAGCAAAACAACGCTTAATTAACCCCTGGATGTAAATTGCGCAATAAAAATTGAGCAGCCAAAAATGAAGTGGTTTTTGTATTGTAAAAAACGCTGTTTCCCTTTTTAAAGAATACAACAGGAACTGGCTTAGATCCCACTTGGATATTGAATGTATATGCAGCTGCAGTGGACGCACACTGGATTTCAGATCCAATAAACCCCCAAAAAAACAGAAATAGAAACATTAAGAGAACAGTCTCTGAGACAAGCTGGGGACAACCCACAGAAATCGCTGTATAAAAAAAAAATTCTTCAGTAAGAGCTATCAGCCGCGGCAGCACCTTCCCCTGATCAGTACAGTGAGAGAGTGTGAGCTCCCAGCGTCGCGCCCCGGACTTATATTTGTGCGGTGAAGTCACAGAATCCGCCGGTCTCTGATTGGCTTCATCTCTGCACATGTCATGCGGCTATGCCCCTTTTTCCCTCCCAGAGTGCTTTGCCCTGTAGCGCCCTGTGCTCGCAGCCATTTTATCAATCACAAGCACACTTCGTTCACCCGAAGTACCCCAAAGTTCGACTTCGTTCCGAACCGAAGTTTTTCTGAAATTCTAAACGAATTCCACTTCGTTAGAATCGATTTGCCCATCTCTAACTAGGAGCTATACTAATTAAGTGCAGACACAAGACACAGACAAACGAAGACAGAACACAATAAAGAGGGGTCAGACTACAGTAGCCAGGTCAATACCGGTGGGGCGCAGCAGTACCAAATCACTGAGAGAGAGAATAGTCAGGAGAACAGCAGGGTCAAATACAGAAAAGGCAAATGCAAAAAGGAAGGGCTAGCTACAAGCAAAAGACCTCTATAGCAGGCAAAGATGGAAGTGAAATGAACCTTTAAATAGGGAACCAAAGAAGGCAGAATAGAGGCCATAGGTGGAAAGAAACACACGACCGGATAGGAACAGATGGTTGTCAGTCAAAAGGAGAAACCCATTAACTCAAAGAGTGCTGGAGGATTCCCGGCCAGGGCGTTGGCCAGGAATCAATCAACCAAACAGCGAGGAGAACACAGTTTACACTAATGAATACAATTCCAAACATCATGTAAGAAACCAGGGCTTCCGTCGCAACGGCCGCGGCCGGCGAGCAGAGCCCAAAGCTGAGGCTCTATCAAGCATGATCATGACAGTAGCACAAAACAAACTTTTGTTGTCCAAATTCATACAAATGATTAAATAACATAACATATTGTTGTCTAATGTGCAGCTAGGAGTCAAATAGAGCAGATATGGTTAATTTATTGATGTAAGTTTATTTATCAAGAGGGACATTAAAGGAGTAAAGAGGGAAAAGGTGAATTAGAGTCTAAAATAGGGACTGTCCCTCCAAAAGAAGGACACTT
>JAODAL010027751.1:0-54419 GCA_025379985.1 Phyllomedusa bahiana
CCCATCTCTAAATATGATTAATAAATGGTTGTAGATGATCATCTAACCATAAAGATACATTTTCAATAATGGTGCTTGCACCCACTACAATGGGGTGGATGGGAAGTGGAATTCTCTGTTTATGGATTTTGGGAAAAGAATGAAAAATGGCAGTGGTGGGAAAACTGGCTGCTATAAACTCCATTTGTTTCTTGATAAAGAAACCCAGATTAAAGTATTTCTGTACCAAGAAGGAAAGCAAAGTCTATCTGCAGTCAACGGATCTGTGTGCAGAATAGTATAAGCATTATAATCTAACAGTAATTTAAGATTGCTCTGAAAATTAATCTCACGTTTTAGAATAACTACTCCACCCTCTTAGTCTGCTTGATAGATGACAATGTCATCCATTTTTTCTAATTCCGATACAGTTACATTTTCTTTATGATTTAGATTATTAGCTATCGAAGTATTGCAATTGAAATTATGTAGCATGATGAGATCTTTTCAAACAGTTCTTGGAATTTATACAAGGAGGAGGTACATGATTAGATGGGAAAAAAAATAGGGGGTTTTGGTATTGTAAATTGCAAGGGGTGCAATTGCTGTATCACCCACACCTTCACTTTTTGAAGATTGCAACTCTGAGACTGCTTAAAGTTCACAAAATGAAAATGACTGCATGGTAGATTCATTAACCACTACATGCCCATCATAAGAGGAGGTATTGCTAGTAACATAATTTATAGCATTAGAAACATTTTCATAATTGGAAAAATGTCTATGAACAGTGACATCTCTGGTAAACTTACTGATATCTAATATTGTATTAATCACACAATTAATATCAATTCCCGACTTGTTCAGTATAAAGAAAGAGTGAACGCTCTCCTTTGGGGAGGGGATCACAAAAGAAACTACTAAATCTGGAGTCTTTTTGCATTTTCTCTTTAAATTCCATATGGTTTAAACAGTAGGTAAGTACAGAGTTCAATATGATTTGAACACCAGGTAGGTAAAATATTGATAATCATTATTTTACTCAATATAATGTCTACACAGTCTGGTCATACTGCTTTATCTTTTTGACTCAGCTGGACATACACGTGTTTAGCATGATTGTAAGTATGTTTGCTATTTATTTATATGTTTGAGCTGTTTTAGTTCTACTATGGTTAAGAGTCTGTGTGTATGACTTTAAATGCATCACTTTGCTTCTGGTTTTGTGGTTTTTGTTGTTGTTTCTAATAAATCCTGGATTTTATGTTATTGGAGACACTGGACATTTTTTCTTCATATACTGCGTTCACTTTGATCCATGTGACTCCATTCATCTGTCTGTGCCATTTTTTGTATATCTGTGGATTTCCCATGCTCCTTGTATATATAATTCTTCATTATGAATACTGAAGCAACTGAAGAACCTTCTGCAGTTGGGACTGTTAATATACCAAGTCTAGAGACTTCATGCCTAAAAACTGTTGATGACTTTCAGTTATTTATTGAGAAAATGACTTAAATATTCAACAGCTCAGTGGTTTCAGTGGATTTAAAAATCCATATGTTACTACTTGAGAAACTCTTGCACCAAGAAACAAAAACCTGGTGGGACTTGACTATACTGATCAATTACATTGAGAAAGAAATGGTTCCCCGAGGACTTTGCATACTAAGTTTCCTACCTCTGACTATTCTGACAAAGTTAAAAAGGACTGCTAATATATTCTTTCAGACTGTTCAATTAAATTGATGTGTCTCATAGTTACACACAAAGAGAATATTCTTACAGAGATAAAATTTAAATTCTTCAATCTACTGTATTGGTATAAAAAGAGATGCAAGAATTTAAAGACATGGATAAAAAAAAGTCAGAGATAACTTGGAGAAATAGGAAAGCAGCATCACTGAAATCAAACAAGTGAAATTTATTTGTTATCTTTAGGACTATAGAATGGGGGTCGTTTACAGTTGTACACTAGAACGTTCTTGACCCTTTATTCCACAATCCATCCTGAAAAATAAAAGATTTTCACAGCATAGTTACTCAGCTTTAGCTCTACAGAGATAGATTCGTCTACAACTGACTTAGAACCATCTTATAATATTGACTCTGCAGCTACTCACAAACAAAAGTAACGCTCTTCAATAAACACAGATCCGGAGGGGGACATTGAAAAACACAACACTTTTACTCACAATGTCAGAGGAAGTAACTGATGATGTACAAGTGTTTAACCTTTCAGGTAAAATTCTAACTGAATAACAGATCTTATCACTCTCCCATGATCTTTCTGTTTTTCCTACTCATCATTCTCATCATTTTGATATATACACTACAATGTCAGTTTGCCAGAGATGTTACTGTTTCTAATACTTTAAATGATTTGACTAGCAATATTCCTTGTGAGGGACATGTAGTGGATAATTTGGAGGAATCTACCATGCAGCCATTTTCATTTTATGAACTTGAGCCTATCTCAGAGTTGCAGTCTTTAATAAGTGAAGGTGTGTGTGATACAACATTTGAACCCCTTGTAATTTACAATACCTAAAAACTCCTATTTTTATACTATCCAACAACATACCCCCTTTTGGATATATTTCAAGAACTGTTTGAAAAATATCTCATCATGCTACATATTTCCAAATGCAATACTGCTATAGCTAATAATCTAAATAATAAAGAAATATTAGCTTTATCGGAATTAGAAAAAATGGATGACATTGTCATCCTTAAAGCAGACAACGTGGGTGGAGTAGTTAATCTAGAACAAGAGATTTATCGTCAGGGCAATCTTAAATTACTGTGGGATAAAAATACTTATACTATTCGTCACACAGATCAAATGACTGCATTTAAAACTTTGCTTTCCTCTTAGTAAAGATTAGTAGTAATCTGGGTTTCTTTACCGAGAAACAAATGGAGTTTATAGCAGCCAGTTTTCCCACCACTGCCATTTTACATTCTTTTCCCAAAATCCATAAATGGGGATTTCCACCTTCCTTCCATCCCACTGTAGCAGGTATAGGATCCATTAATGAAATTTTATCCGCTTGATTAGATGATCAATTGCAAATAGGATCATGGGTTGTATTAAAATAGGCATAGATGCACATGATGAGAACATCATTTTCCCATTATACAAGTCACTAATCAGACTAAAAATGGAATATTTTGTACTGTTTTGGTTACAAGTGCACAGAAATTACATTTTAGAGCTTGAACATGTACAAAGGCTGGCAACATAAATAATAAAAGGACTGTGTGGTCTACAATACCCAGAAAGATTAGCAAGATTGAGGTTATTTAGTTTAGAGAAAAGACGGTTTGGCTTCGGGGGACATCATAAATATGTATAAATATATTAAAGGTCAATATAAAGATCTCTCCCAAGATCTATTTATACACAGGAATGTATCCAGAACAAGGGGGAATCCTCTACGCTTAGAGGAAAGAAAGTTTATGCATAAACATAGAAAGGGATTCTTTACTGTAAGAGCAGTGAGACTGTGGAACTCTCTGACAGCGGAACTTGTAATGGTGAATTCACTAACAGAATTTTAAAAGGGTCTAAATGCATTTCTGGAGAATAGTAACATAATAAGTTATAGTAACTAGGATTATGGAGAAGGATCGTTGATAGAGGGATTTATTCTGAGTGCCAGATTGCAGTCGGGAACAAATTTTTTACCCCAAATGAGGACAATTTGCTTCTACCTTATGGGGGATTTGCCTTCCTCTGGTCTTTTTTCGGCCTTTCAAACTATGTAACCATTTATTTATCATATTCTCATTTTTCTGGGTGTCATAAGAGATGTTTTGAAAGTTTTTGATAACTTTAAATAGGATCAAACATGGATAACTGCTGACATTCAGTCTCTGTATACAGTTATTCCGCATGAAATGGCAATCAGAGCACTAATGTGGTTTCTTGACACTTTCAGTAATTATCACGTGTTCAAAGAATTGTTACTTTACATCATATTTGTTTACTCATTTTTTCAAGTTTTGAAAACACAGAGAGCCTACAAATGCCAAGTTCTCACCATCCATAGCCAACATCTGTCTAGATTGGTGGAAACATTTTGATGTGGAGGCCATATAGGATATGTACAACCAATTAAATAACAATGATCTACAATTGATTTTCTCTCTTAAATACAATTAACATTAGATTGATTTTCTAGATTTGATTTTGTGTAGAGATAATAATGCTTGAAAAAACTTTGAGACTCTCGGTTCACATATTTTGATCAAAAGATGTTTAAGCTGCCCACAACTTTCAACATGATCTCAAAATCGGGCAGTCCTATGCTATCTTTACCTCTCAATCGAGCCAATCAGGCCTCTCACTGGGTCAACCGACCTCCATTATTCAGAGAGAAAAAATAAAAAACACCCAACCTGCAAGCTGCCCTTCTTATGACAGCCTGTGAGAGTGGGCGGGGACAGAAACCCAAAATGGAAGCACCCCTTCCTTCCCATATAGGTTAAAATCAATGTACACCAAGTATAGCGTATGTTTCTGCACACAAAAACATTTCTGAAAAAACGTATGCAAACCTGGGTGCCACTGGCAGGGCTGCGGCACACATGTAATTATACATGTACACCCACAGACCGCCGCCAGCGGCACACTACTGCAAAAAGGGCAATACACTACGTGGAAATCCCTAAAGAAGCATTTATGCTATCTATCATACATGAAAAAACTTTGAGACTCTCGGTTCACATATTTTGATCAAAAGATGTTTAAGCTGCCCACGACTTTCAACGTGATCTCAAAATCGGGCACTCCTATGCAATCTTTACCTCTCAATCGAGCCAATCAGGCCTCTCACTGGGTCAACCGACCTCCATTATTCAAAGAGAAAAAATAAAAAACACCCAACCTGCAAGCTGCCCTTCTTATGACAGCCTGTGAGAGTGGGCGGGGACAGAAACCCAAAATGGAAGCACCCCTTCCTTCCCATATAGGTTAAAATCAATGTACACCAAGTATAACGTATGTTCTGCACACAAAACATTTCTGAAAAAACGTATGCAAACCTGGGTGCCACTGGCAGGGCTGCGGCACACATGTAATTATACATGTACACACACAGACCGCTGCCAGCGGCACACTACTGCAAAAAGGGCAATACACTACGTGGAAATCCCTAAAGAAGCATTTATGCTATCTATCATACATGAAAAAACTTTGAGACTCTCGGTTCAAATATTTTGATCAAAAGATGTTTAAGCTGCCCACGACTTTCAACGTGATCTCAAAATCGGGCAGTCCTATGCTATCTTTACCTCTCAATCGAGCCAATCAGGCCTCTCACTGGGTCAACCGACCTCCATTATTCAAAGAGAAAAATATAAAAACACCCAACCTGCAAGCTGCCCTTCTTATGACAGCCTGTGGAGAGTGGGTGGGGACAGAAAACCCAAAATAGAAGCACCCCTTCCTTCCCATATAGGTTAAAATCAATGTACACCAAGTATAACGTATGTTTCTGCACACAAAAACATTTCTGAAAAAAAACGTATGCAAACCTGGGTGCCACCGGCAGGGCTGCGGCACACATGTAATTATACATGTACACACACAGACCGCTGCCAGCGGCACTATACGGCAAAAAGGGCAATACACTACGTGGAAATCCCAAAAGAAGCATTTATGCTATCTATCATACATGAAAAAACTTTGAGACTCTCGTTCACATATTTTGATCAAAAGATGGTTTAAGCTGCCCACGACTTTCACGTGATCTCAAAATCGGGCAGTCCTATGCTATCGTTACCTCTCAATCGAGCCAATCAGGCCTCTCACTGGGGTCAACCGACCTCCATTATTCAGAGAGAAAAAATAAAAAACACCCAACCTGCAAGCTGCCCTTCTTATGACAGCCTGTGAGAGTGGGCGGGGACAGAAACCCAAAATGGAAGCACCCCTTCCTTCCCATATAGGTTAAAATCAATGTACACCAAGTATAACATATGTTTCTGCACACAAAAACATTTCTGAAAAAACGTATGCAAACCTGGGTGCCACTGGCAGGGCTGCGGCACACATGTAATTATACATGTACACACACAGACCGCCGCCAGCGGCACACTCCTGCAAAAAGGGCAATACACTACGTGGAAATCCCTAAAGAAGCATTTATGCTATCTATCATACATGAAAAAACTTTGAGACTCTCGGTTCACATATTTTGATCAAAAGATGTTTAAGCTGCCCACAACTTTCAACGTGATCTCAAAATCGGGCAGTCCTATGCTATCTTTACCTCTCAATCGAGCCAATCAGGCCTCTCACTGGGTCAACCGACCTCCATTATTCAGAGAGAAAAAATAAAAAACACCCAACCTGCAAGCTGCCCTTCTTATGACAGCCTGTGAGAGTGGGCGGGGACAGAAACCCAAAATGGAAGCACCCCTTCCTTCCCATATAGGTTAAAATCAATGTACACCAAGTATAACGTATGTTTCTGCACACAAAAACATTTCTGAAAAAACGTATGCAAACCTGGGTGCCACTGGCAGGGCTGCGGCACACATGTAATTATACATGTACACACACAGACTGCCGCCAGCGGCACACTACTGCAGAAAGGGCAATACACTACGTGGAAATCCCTAAAGAAGCATTATGCTATCTATCATACATGAAAAAACTTTGAGACTCTCGGTTCACATATTTTGATCAAAAGATGTTTAAGCTGCCCACGACTTTCAACGTGATCTCAAAATCGGGCAGTCCTATGCTATCTTTACCTCTCAATCGAGCCAATCAGGCCTCTCACTGGGTCAACCGACCTCCATTATTCAGAGAGAAAAAATAAAAAACACCCAACCTGCAAGCTGCCCTTCTTATGACAGCCTGTGAGAGTGGGCTGGGACAGAAACCCAAAATGGAAGCACCCTTCCTTCCCATATAGGTTAAAATCAATGTACACCAAGTATAACGTATGTTTCTGCACACAGAAACATTTCTGAAAAAACGTATGCAAACCTGGGTGCCACTGGCAGGGCTGCGGCACACATGTAATTATACATGTACACACACAGACCGCCGCCAGCGGCACACTACTGCAAAAAGGGCAATACACTACGTGGAAATCCCTAAAGAAGCATTTATGCTATCTATCATACATGTCATAAGAAGGGCAGCTTGCAGGTTGGGTGTTTTTTATTTTTTCTCTCTGAATAATGGAGGTTGGTTGACCCAGCGACAGGCCTGATTGGCTCGATTGAGAAGTAAAGATAGCATAGGACTGCCTGATTTTGAGATCACGTTGAAAGTCGTGGGCAGCTTAAACATCTTTTGATCAAAATATGTGAACCGAGAGTCTCAAAGTTTTTTCATGTATGATAGATAGCATAAATGCTTCTTTAGGGATTTCCACATAGTGATAATAATGCTGTCTCTACATGAACTTTCCATAAAAGCACAGCAGGGAATACATGCTCAATCATGTTACCCCAGTCATGTGATAAAAAAAATATTCCCTTAGGTAGGATTATCTGTGTGCATCATAACTGTAAATCTGTCAATGACTACTTATTAGAAAGTTCTAAAATATCCATTAGATTTAAACATAGATGTTACCCAAATTGGAATTTTAAAAAAGTAACTATGGCTTTATCATGTGTCAACAGCTAGTACAAGAGGTTACTAATAAAAGGAACAATAGTCAATCTACATACATCAGTAGTAATTTATATCATAAACCTAAATGACCTAGGATGGAACAGGGAAATGCCCTGTGGTTAAGCTGCGGTCATTGGCAATCAATAGTTGAGTGCAAGGGATCGGAGGTTTCCTCCTCTTCCTGGCACTTACAGAGACTGCTCTAGGAACAGAGCTGCAGTGCTGGGAGCCGCAAAACTACTCTTTATGCAGTAACGTCATAAAACATTGCTGCAGAATGAGGACCTGCACCACCCGCCGTCTATAGTCGGTGGACAGTCGTTAATGAGTTAATCAGTAGACTTTTTGGATTTTCTCTTTAATTATCAGAGTTTCATATGGTTTGAACAGTAGGCAGGACTTATTATTACAATATTTTTAATAATTATTTTACTTAATATGATGTCTACCATGTCTTGTCATACTGCTTGATTTTTTCCACTCAGTGGGACATACGTGTGTTTAAAATGATTGTAATTAGGTGTGCTATGAATTGATGTGTTTGTGGTGTTTTAATTATACAACGACTAAAGGGATGTCTGTATTACTGGAAACACGTCAGTTTGATTCTGTTTATGTGATTCCCACCGACTCTTGGCTGGGGTTTTCAGATGTCATCTGGGAGGAAGTGGATGACCTAGTCAACCAATCAAGAACTATTAGGTTGCTGAACAACACACGGCCGCTAGATGACAGCGGCAGTTGTGCCCTCAACGAGTGACCCCTGCTGCGACGTCCCCTTGCTGTGCTGCGACCTGGGCCTGCTCCAGGAATGTTTGTGCCACTGCCACTCGCAGGTGAAGAGCCTGCCACCTCTCTGTCTGACATACTGTTTGTTCTAAAATGCACAGACACTGTTTGATGAAGATATCTGTATATGATAAATACACACCCTGTATTTGACTCCAAATGAACCCACTAAGAAGCTTGGGAAACCCTTATATATAAATTGCGCTCCACAAATGGGCAGGAAAAATTGACTTGTATGGGCCGTTTAAAAACCCTGTATATTTTACTGAATATAAAAGCACAAACAGGCTTAATTAACCTTCGGATATGAATTATGCTACGGGCAAAATTTCTTCTTTGGAGGTGAAAAAGAACGTTTCTTTTAGTGACCACAACAGCAGAACAACGCTTAATTAACCCCTGGAGCAAAATTGCGCAAAAGAAATGAGCAACCAAAAATTACCAGCCTTGTAGCATGTTAAAATGGCGTGTATTTTACGCTACACAACAACAGAAAAGCTTGTAATTAACCTTCGGTTGTGAATTATGCTACAGGCAAAATTTCTTTTTTGGCGGTGAAAAATCACGTTTCTTTTAGTGACCACAGCAGCAGAACGCTTAATTAACCCCTGGATCTAAATTGCGCAAAAGAAATGAGCAACCAAAAACTACCAACTTTGTAGCGTGTTAAAATGGCGTCTATTTTACAGTACACAAAAAACAAAAAAATTTGAAATTTAAAACCTTCGCTTGTAAATTTTATGCTACAGGCAAAATTTTTTTTTTGGGGGTGAAAAAAAAACTTTTATTTTAGTAAACCCCCAACAGCGGAACAACATTTTAAATTTAAAACCCCGGTTTTCTAAAAGAAATGAGAAACCCAAAAAAATTAAGGGGGAATTTGGATTGAAAAAACGCTTTTTTTCTTTAAATAAATTTAAACGGGAACAGGCTTAGATCCCCCTTGGATATTCAATGTGCGGGAAGAATTGACCCAATAGCATTAAAAAATATATGCAGCTGCTTTGGGGACGCACATTTGGATTTTCCAGTTCCAATACCCCAAAAAATCAAAATTTAGAACATAAAGAAGCACCCCTCAAAAAAAAAGCTGTGACCCCCTCCCAAAAATTGTTTGTATAAAAATGATTTTCTTTAGTATCAGCTATCAAAAGCTTCCGCGGCAGCACCTTCCCAAATCAGTACGGGGAGAGGGTATAAAGCCCCCAGCGACGGGGCCCAGACTTATATAGTGGGGTTGACGTCACAGAACCCCAAACCGGGGTCTTAAATTGGCTTCTTCTCTAAATGTCATGTAGGCTATGCCTTTCTTCCCCCAAGAGTTTTTTTCCCCTTTAAAAACACGATGTGCTCGCACCCTTTTTATCAATCAAAAGCACGCTTGTTAAACCCCCGAAGTCCCCCCCAAATTCGACTTTGTTCCGAAGAAGGGTATCAAAAGCCTGTTCCGTTGTATTCATTTAAAAAAACAGCTTTTTTAAACAATACAAATCCCACTTAAATTTTTGGGCTGTTTAAATTTTTTTTTCCCGCAATTTACTCCAGGTTTTTAATTAAGCGTTTTTATCTGCTGCTGGGTGCTAAAAAAAACATTTATTTCACCGAAAAAAAATACTTTTTTCCTGTAGCATAATTCACAAAGCGAATTTTTAAATTTACAAGTTTTCCCTTTTTTGTGTAGGAAAAATTATACCCCATTTGAAAACACGCTAAAAAGCTGGTAGTTTTTGGCTCCCCTCAATTCTTTTGGAAATTTTAAAACCAAAAGGGTTTTACCTAAGTTTTTTTCTGGGGTTGAAATCAGAAAAAAGAAACTTTTGTTTTTAAAGCCAAGAATAAATTCTGTGCTTTAATTCAATCCGAATTTTAAATTAACCCCTTTTTGTGCTTTTATTTTCAGTAAAAACACAGATTTTTTTTAAAGTTTAAAGAAAATTTTTTCCGGGGCCCATTTGTGGGGGGCGCAATTTATACCCAAAGGGGTTTAAACCCAAGCTTCTTAGGGGGGTTCATTTGGAGTCAAATACGGGGTTTGTGTATTTATAATATACAGATATCTTCTTTAAAAACAGTGTTGTGCTTTTTAGAACAAACAGAAATGTCAGACAAGGGGGGTGGCGGGCCCACACCTGCGAGTGGTTTTTGGCACAAACATTCCTGGAGCGGGCCCAGGAGAAACCACAGAAAGGGGGAAAGGGTCGCAGCGGGGGTCACTGGGTTGGGGGCACAATCCCGTTGTTATTTTACCTCCCCTTTGTGTTGTTTAAAAAAACCCTAATAGTTTTGATGGGTTTGACTGGGTCCCCATTTTTTTTCCTTTTTTTTCCCAACCTTCCCCCCCACTTCCTCCCAAAATGACATCTGAAAAACCCCCACCCAAAGGGAGCCCGGGGGGAATCAAAAAAACAGAATCAAACTGACGGTTTCCATAATAAAAGACATCCCTTTAGTCGTAGTAAAATTTAAAAACACCAAAAAAAACATAAATTCATAGCACACCTAATTAAAATCATTTTAAACATCTTTTTTAAAAACCCCGTCTGCCCCCACTAAAGGGGAAAAAAAAAACAAGCAGTAGGGACAAACATGGTAAAATCATTTTTAAAGTAAAATAATTATTATAAATTTTAAAAACCCAATAATTTCCTTTCCCTTTTTTCCCAAAAACCATATGAAACTTGATAATTAAAGAAAAATTAAAAAATTTTTCAAAGGGATTAACTAATTAACGACTGCCCCAAGATACAAAAACGGGGGTTGGTGCGGGTCCTTTTTTCTGCAGCAATTTTTTTTTATGATGTTAAAAGTGTCGAAACATTTTAGAAAAAAACAGAAAGTCAGGGGGCAGGCAAAAAAACTTTCCCCGGCCAGGTCGCAGCACGAAAAGGGGAAAGGGCAGCAGGGGTCATCATGAGGCCAAAAACCTGCCGCTGTCATCTAGGGGGGCCTTTGTGCTGATAGCAACCCAAGGGTTTTTGATTGGTTGATGGTCATCCATTTCCCCCCAAAAAAATAAATCTGACAACCCCAGCCAAGATTTTGGTTTGGGAAACGTCAGACACAACCCTTATTTGGGCATGGCCAAGGAGCGGGTAAAGGGGCCTTCACCTGTCCTAAACCCCCCTTCTGTCCCACCCCGGTTCCCTCAGCCAGGGGTTTCTACTATGTGGTCGGGCTCAGGCCACTATATAGGGGATGAAAATTTGAGGAGGGCAGTCAGAAAGCAAATTGGCAGTAAAGGGAAAGGGGCCAAAACCCCCTGCTTTTTTGAAATTTGGCGGCAAAGTATAGATGTGGAGAGTGGCATGATAGGTCATGTTGTGAGGGGTCAGCCTCGAATCCCGGGGCCCCGGGATGATGAAAGCAGGACGATAAAAGCCCAAATAGTGATGATGTAGCCGACCGCCTTGGGACCCGGGTGAGGCAAGGGCTTCATAAATGTCAAAAAAAAAGGGCGTAAAGCTTGCGCTCGGGGGCAGGGGCCCCAGCCAGCAAGGGGGTTTTGTGGGGGCCGGGAAAAGGTAAAGCAGGGTAGAAAGCAGGGGTAAAGGTGGGGGAGTCAAGCGGCCACGGGGTAAAAAACCCCCCTTCGCAGGTCCAAGAAAGTAGAAAACAAAAGGGGCCCTAAACGAGGCAGCGGGGGGTGGGTAGTCACTCGTGCGGAGCTTTTTGGCAAAAAAATCTGTTTCTCGGCGGTGGGGGCAGTTCTTTGCAAGACCCCGGAGGGGGCCGTTTTTGGGGGTTATGTAAAAATCTGGGGCAAAAGTGAAGCGTCCCCAGGGAGTAACGTTGGCAAAAACGGCTCTGCGTCAACACATGCACGTAACCATCCGGTGGCCTGGGAGAAACTTTGGCTAAAGTGGGGGTTGGTCCATCCGGGCCCCCGCAGCAACAGCAGCAGCAGCCCCAGGGGGCCACGCATGCCTTTCCCAACCCAGTCAAGGCCCAACCCCCCTTGCGAAGGGGAAACTGTTTCTTTTGAAAATCATCCCCGGTCCAGATGTTTCCTGCTCCTGGGTACCATGGCGCCAGCAGTCTTTTCACCCGAGGCGTTTTGAAAAAGAGACAACGGGTAGGGGCGTCCAACCACCCAAAGGGTTTCAGAAGCTGACTGGGGCTCCTGTCCAATTTGTTGGTATTTGCAGTCCCTCCCTTTCCAAATGGTGGACTTGCCCCGGGTTAAGAGAAAAAATTTGGCTTGTCCCCGAGCCAAAGTTTGGAGAGTTCCAACCGTAATTTTTTTTCCCCAAAAGGCAGTACCAGCACTTCAAAAATTTGGTAAAACCCAAAAGGGGGCCCAAATCCTTAACTTATGGGTTTCTTTCCCAAGGTGCAGGGCAGCGGGCCCGTCGGAGCTGAAACTACGGTCGGGCCAGTACATGTCCTTTAGGGGCCCCAGGGGTAAATTGCTTCCTGCCCAGACACACCAAACAATTTTGGAAAGGAGACGCCACTTTCCCCCTCCCTTGTCAAATGCGGCTCCTGCCCCAAATTTCCCCCTCCTCCTCCTCCACCCCCCACCCCCATCTCGGGCCCCCCAAAAAGAAAATGCCCCATCAACCACAATGGGGTGGGGCACAGCGGTGTCACGCATTTTTCTAAAACCGGGCTTGCCTCGGTGAAAGAAGCCAAAAGGGGGGGAAACTGCTCCGGTATGCAGCAAAAAAATGATGTGTGGCTTTCTCCGCGCCAACTGAAAATGGGAAACCCTTTGTGACGGACAATGGGAGAAACATAGGGGTTCTGCGCTCCACTGAGGAGGGATGGTCCATGCCCCTTGCAGGGGCGCCCCCTTGTTAAAATCAGGTTGTAAAAAAGGTTCATGAAGTTTTCCCACCGATTTCAAAGATTTCTGAAAATGGCGGGAAACTGTGCATCCCACTTAAACCATTCCTACAAAGCCAGGAAAAACCCCCCCTCGATTTCCCAAGGCGGCAAAACGGTTTCCCCCCCAAAAACACTCTTTTATGGATTTTTTCCCCCCTTTGGGAATTTCCCCAGCCTGCACATGTTGGCCCCGACTGATAAACAGAGAAAGGGCCCATTAACGATTTTTTGATGTTTCCCAGGGACGGGAGTACCCCCTGTGTAATTTGATGCACCCATTTGGCAGCTCTTTGCGGGGACCCCCTGCCGTTTGTTGGGGCCCATTCGAGGGGGCCCCACGTTATTTTCAGTCCCCCAGGACTAGGATAAAATTAACATCTTTCCCACGTTCATGTCCGGAACAGATGCTGAAAAATCGTCTGGGCGGGGGAAACGGGAAAGACTTGAGACTACATCTGCAGCCCACATGATCCGGGGGGGAACTAAAAATGGAGGAGGAAAAGGGAGGACATTGGACATAAGCATTGTCGGGTGAAATGAGTGGATTTTTCAAACCCAGGTGACAAGAGGGGAGGAGCAGGAGCAGCTGGGGGGAGGTAAATGGAATGAGGAAGCCCCGAAAGATGACGGCAACACCCGTGGCAGTATACAGGAGAGGGAGGCAGGGAGCCCCTCGGAGTAAATTTGCAGATGGGCCCCCAGCATGCTGATTTGCCTGGCTAGTGACACCGAATATTTGCATTTCCGGGAGAGGGTTGGGCTTCTGGCTCTCCACCGTATTGGGACCCTCCTATCGGTCCAAAAAGGGGAAACCTTTTTTCCCCGCTATTGAGAGGGAAGGGGAAACCCCAAATACTATAAGGGGGGAAAAACCCCCTTTGTCGTTGGCCGCGCCTATGTGCGGGGATCGTTCCATTTTCCCCTTTACAGGTTTTGGGCCGGGGGGGGTTTTCAGGCTCACGTACTACTGCACGGTGCTGTGGGAAGGGGGGGGGGTAGGAGCAGTACCACTCTATCAGCCCCAACCTAAGTCGGGAAATCCTGATGACAGCTTCCTTTTACCCCCCTAGTGAGGAGGGCAGCCCCCATCAGCGCAGGACCTGGAGCAGACCCCGAAAACCAAAAAGGGGATGGCCTACTTTGGGCAGCACCTGCCACCCCAGTTAAAAATCCGCTGGACTACTTTGGGCCCCGCCCAAAACCCCATTTTTGGGCCCCAACTTTCCCAGGGTTTTCAGTGGAAAAGGGTTTTCCTGGCCCCGGGCCCGTAAGTTGGATCAGAGAGGGTTTTTTCCCGGGGGGGGGGCCCTCCCTTTTCCCCCAAAGGGGATTCCCCCCTTTTTCCCCCCCGAAATGGGAACGACTGACCTTTGGGCAAAAAGAATCAGGGTGGGAATTGGGCCCGGATCTCCCACACACCAAAGCCTTAGGGGTCAGACTACAAACAGCCATGACTCCCCACCCCAAAAATGTGAGGGAAAAGAGCTGGGTTTAAACTACCTTCCCCAGCCACTATTCCCGATGCCGCCCCCCCCTGATGCCCCACATTCCCGCTGGGCAGTTTTTCCATCTCCACCCCAAAAATCTTTACCAGGGACTGGTATAGCCACCCCCCTCCACCTCTTTTCATTGTTGGGCCCCTTTATGACCCCCAAGCTGGGTGTTGGGGTCCCGTGACATCCACACTGTGTCATTTTGCCACTCTCTGACCCATGCTGTTTTCTCCCGCCGCCCTCACCCTCCACTCTCGTAAATTTTTCCCTTTTGTGGGGTACCCTGTTTTTTTTCCACCTCCAGAATGTCTTTTTCCCCTGTTGACCTCATGCTGTGCTGTTTGGGTGCGGGGCCCTAAAAATACACACTGTGCATTGTGCCACTCTGGGCCTACCCCCTGTTTTTTTTCCAAATTCCCGAAAGCCAAATTTGGGGCCCCTGTCCCGACCCCAATTTTGCTGTGGCTGCCGCCCACCCCCACACTCCCGTCACTGATGTTTTCCACCTGAGCCTCACTTGTTTTTTTTTTAAACTGTTGCTGCCAAAGACTTTATCAGGCTACATTCCCCCCTTTAGTTTTTTGGGGCGTTTTTTCCTATTAATGTCCAGGGAATTTTATAGTGGGTACCATAAAAAATGGGGACTTATAATGTGAAGGGGTGGCTTTGGGGCAGCTGTGGGGTAGTTTTTTTGGTTTTGGAAAGGGATCCAAAATCCTTGACAAAAATCCTTCACACCCTAATATACAGTCGGCAATGCCGGTTTTTTCCTTTGGTGAATAAAAATAAGGGGGGAAACCCCACATCAATTTTATTTTAAATTTTTTATATATTGATTACAGTTTGGGTGCCTAGTATTTTATTTTTTTAAAAAACAAAGAGTGGAAGGGGGGGTTCCTCCCTATTCTTTCAAAAAACCCGCCAAGTTAAAACTAGCACTGCAGCTGATACTATAAAAATGGGAAAAGGGCCATGGGTAAATTTGGCCCTTCCCCTCCTAAAATGCTAGCATGCAGCTGCCCTAGAAGGACCATCACATTACAGGATCCACTTCTGACAGTTACCTGTTTTTTTCCATTCCCCTATGCTGCTTTTGGGGACTAGTGCAATAGTGTAAAAAAAAAAAAAAATTAAAGAAAAGTTGTGTATCGCCTGTAAGGGTTTGTTTTTTAACCCGCCTTTTTTTGGATGCTGAAAAGAACTATCCCGCATCACAGAAAACTGGGTGACACCTTTCCTTACAAATGTAACAATATGTGACCATATAAAAAAAATAACAAATTTTTATGGTCACATATTTTTACATTGTACCCGGGTTTGGTTTTCCCTAGCGTTAAAAATTTTTAAATTTTTTGAATTTTCAACGACCGCCTCCTTCCTGTTTTTGGGTTTCTCTCTTTAAATCTGAACATGTGCACGTTAGCTTCATGAAACCCGAGGGAAACGGCCCGTATTTTTGCTTTATGAAACCGTTGTCATATTTTTATGTTTTAATAAATTTACTCCCGTTAATAGTGGTGGAAAAGCCCCCAAATGCATTTTTTTTTATTTTTAATTATTAGCCTCAAGGGGGTGCTTATTTTTTTTTCATCCTTTTTTTACCTGGGGTCCCGAGGACCCGTTTTTTGTGGGAGGATCCCCGTGCTAAAAAAACACGCCGGGTTTTTCGTGGTGGTTTTGAATTAAGTGTTTTTATGAGTTGTTTTCCATTCGGGACAACTCCCAAGGTGAGCATGCGGGTTACTTATGCACTCACTTTTTATTTGTTTATTGCACGAGAGTGGGGCCCTTTTTTTCCCCTTTTTTTTTTTTTTTTCAGCACCTGCAATTTACGTTGGAGGTCCAAATAGGAGGGAAAAATGTCCCAACAGTAATTTTTTTAAAACACAGGAGAGGGGATCCGCCTTTACATTTTTTTCTTTTAGGCCTGAAATGAAGCAAAAAAGGTTAAAAAATTTGGGAAAAAAGAAGACCCCTGGGCTTGAAAAGTTCAAACACAGAGTAGACTTTAAGATGCATACGTTTCTTTTTGATCTGTGTAAATATTAATAAAATGACGGGGCCCCCTTTTTAAAAGGGGTTACCCTTCCTCCAAGCCAGTTAATGGCCAGTAAATCGTGGGTCTGAAAAGATATAATTTTTCTCCGTGGAGAGAAATTTTCTGGAAAAAGAACCCTCAGGGGGGATTTCTTCCACTGAAGGATTTTTGCGAAAGAACCACACCGGCCCCGACAGAAAACGTGTCAACTTTAAGAAAGAAGGGCTTTTCTGGTTTAGGGTGACTTTAAATTGGAGCAGAAAAAAAAGGCAGCTTTCAGGCAGGTAAAAGCCCCTTAAAACCCCCGGGGGGCCCAAAATTTGGGGGTTTCAGTTCTTTTTAATAGGGGTCCCCTATAGGTGCAAAACCCCAGTGGAGAAATAGGGGTTTAAAATTTGGGTGTAAAAAGATAGCCAAAACCCCCGGAAGCTTTGAATGGCCTGGAACCCCCCCCCGGCGCGGCCAGTGCAGGGGTGGCAGGAACTTGGGGTGGATCCCCTTTGGGGGACCCGTGTCAGACACAGTGTCACCCAATAATGGCAGACTAGATTTCTCGAAGACACACTTAAGCTTGGCGTAGAGACAATGGGTTCGCAAGCGACTCAGAACTAGGTGAACATGGGCCCGATGGGTTTCAAGATCCAGAGAGAAATCCAGGATGTCATCCAGGTATTCTATGACACAAATGTATAGGAGATCTCTAAATATTTCATTAACAAAATTCTGGAATACCGCCGGAGCATTGCACAGCCTGAAGGGCATGACCAAATATCCAAAGTGGCCCGCACAAGTGTTGAAAGCGGTTTTCCTCTACTCCCCCTCTCAGATGCGGATTAAATTGTAGGCTCCCCGCAAATCAAACGTCATTAAAAACGTTGCCCCCGCCTGTATAGGATCAAACAATTCTGAGTTCAAGAGCAATGTGGCAGAGAGAGCCTTGGCCTGTTTCTCAGAAAAGACATCAGTAAAGTAAAGATGAGCAATCACTAAAAAAATCTAGATCAAGTTGATTGTCGATTTTAAAGAAAATCGTGTCGATTTTCAATCTCGATCAATCGCCGATTCCTATTAAAGTCAATAGGAGAAGATGATCAGGTTAATTTTTACACCGAAACAGGTGAGTAGAAGCTGGAATTATTATCCATAACCGTAAACTAGATACATTGTACAACTTAGGGAGGACAAGCTGGCTCTAAGAGTCACAGAAAGAAATTCACAGGCTAAAATAATTCATTCCTTTCAATGGCTAACTGAAAAGATGAGGATAGCTATAGCAGGTACAGCAGTAGCAGCTGCTACAGGACCCTTTGACACATAAGAAGACATCGGTATTGGAAATGGCACATGGTAACTGGCAGGAGTTCCCCATCACTTTTGTCACCAGGGCCCAAGAACATGTAATATATGTGGTGGCATCAAGAACATCCCAATGGGGAACATGGAGGTTCCACCGGACAGGGCCGTAGTTGAAGGGGGTGAAGTGGTAACCAGGGCTGCCGTCAGTCATCTATTAACCGTTTCAGGACCCCATGCAGCTAAATCAAATGGGGCCACCACCCATTACTAGTTCCTATTTTTAACATATCACTGGGCCCATTTTTGATTAGGGCCACTGACAGGAGTACAGCCCTATTGGCACCCCTGGCAACCCTTTTACAGTAGCCTGATCCCAAAACCAACAAAAATGACCTTTTAGACACTAAGAATAAAATTAGCAAGAAGAAATGAGTAGGACCATTGCGTTTTTTCAATATGGAATGTGTATTTTACATTGTAAAGAAGACGTGCTACAGTTTACTAGTCAGTGACATTGGCAACCAGGGCAACAAAATCGTCAAAGATCCATTCATTTTAATAAATGCCGAACGATTCACATTCTCAGGAGAAAGACGGTTATGTTCGTCAGTTATCACCCCGCCAGCTGTGCTGAAGGTGCGTTCCGAGATAATGGTGGCTTCTGGGCAGGATAAAACTTCTATGGCATGCCGAGCAAGCTCAGGCCATTCATCCAGTTTGGACACCCAGAAGTTGATTGGGTCCGCACCAAGTCCAAAAACATCGGGATTGAGCCACAGGTAGTAATGGACACTCATCCTGAGCATCAACAGAGCCCTGGCTAGCCTCATGCGCTGTACTCTGTGAGCTGATGTGCCGTCCTGCACCAGCCCTGGACCCCAAACTTAAATTTGGGAAACAATTGGGCCTTCTACATCCTCTGGCGAGTAAGGCTCTGTGTCTGCATCTGTGTCCGCCTCCTCCTCCATCAGTGCTGTGACCTGCTGGCGCAGAGTGTCTAACACTTGTTCCAGTAAAAATATTACCACAGTGGTCATGCTGACAATGGCATTGTCCTGACTGACCATTTTGGGGGCGTCTTCAAAACTGGCAAGGATGGTGTAGAGATTTTTCTCCTACCTCCACTCTCTATGGCTTAACACCCCGAGGACTGCACCACTGCTCGTCAGGCCATACAACACTTCATACTGCATAATGGCATTACGCTGCTGCCACAATCACTGGAGTATGTGGAGGGTTGAATTACAGCGTTTTGCCACATCAACAATGAAACGGTTGACGGGGAGCTTACGCTGCAACGCTGTAAGCAGGGTGCGAGCGCCGGTGTGATCTAGGACTTCGAGCCTTCCTCAGCAGACAGTCAAGGCCCAGATAGAGCTTGAGAATTTCTGCACAACCAGGTTCATGACGTGTGCCAGGCAAGGAGATTGTTTCCATTGTCGCACATCACCTTGCCTGGCGCCAGGTTCTTTGCACCCAGCCACTGGTCGGTCTGAGTGCGCAGAGTCATCCACAGCTCTTGACCTGTGTGTTGACGGTCTCCGAATCACATTAATTTCAGAACAGTATGATTTCTCTTGGCTACCCGTGGAGGTTGCGGATCTGGAACCTGCACCATCCCATCGGTGTGGAAGAGTGTCTGCCGAGCCCAAGACCCACCATCATCACTAGAGACACTGTCATCCACATAACTCACCCAGTGAGCAGTCAGTGAGATGTAACACCCTTGACCATGCTTACTAGTCCATGTGTCTGTAGTGAGATGGACTTTGGTGGACACAGATGCAGCCAACATGCTGTACATTTTTTCTGCCACGTGACTGGCCAGGGCAGGGACAGCTTTCCTGAAAAAGAAATACCAGCTGACATGGCAGAATCCATCTGTGTCCACCAAGCAGAAAGGCAACATTTCCAAGGCCAAAAGCCTGGCACTGCTGACATTCAGGCTTTTGGCTTTGGGATGGTTGGGGTGAAAGCGTTTCTTCTGCTCTCACACCTGGTACACAGAAGTCTGGCTGCCAGACTGGCCGCTGTATGGCGTACAGGTCAAACTGGTGGAAGGAAAAGAGGTAGGCTGTGTCTCTGGTGGTGAGAATTGGCCGACAATGTTTGGGATTGGGGATGGTGCTTGCTCCAGTGAGACAGTGATTGGAAGCAAAGGACTTTTGTGGCCTTTTTTCTCCAAGTGATTCCTCCACATCAATTCATGCTTTAGATGCATGTGCCTGTTCATGTTCATTGTTAAACTCTTTAGATTCTCTCCTCTACTGACGCATTGACGTCAGCTGGTGAATCTGATGTTTGATGGAAAAAGGTCCAGGCTTTACAGGTCCTGGACCTCTTAGATGGTGAAAATCTAGTAGCGGTGTTCCCGCTGCCACCACTGATCATGGCTGGCGGATTAATGTCAGCGGACTTCTGTGACCGCCCTCTCCCTTTCTGAGGCCAGACCTGCACTGACACTTCCCCATCATCCTCCTCCTCCACTGATGAGGCGCTTGCAAGCAACTGCTGCTGAAAAGTCCACGTTGAATCCGCAATGTCATCATTAACATCATCATCACAGGTGACTTCCTTGTCCTGACAGTCTACTGTACATCCTGAAGCTGCAGGCTAGAAGCCACAGGCACTGCAAGGCATTGCTGAACGCTCGGGATATCTGCCAACTGATCAGCTTCCTTTTCCTCCTCTGAGGGCATCAGCGATTGGGCGTCAGAGCAGACAAAATCATTCTCTTTGGCCTCTTGATCTTTTAAAATGGCTTCTGACTCGAACCGCATTGTGTCATCAAAGAGATCTTCAGAATATGGATTATATGGAGCGATCTGTACATTGGTTGACATTTGGGCTGTATTTGCTTCAGGTTGGACTGATGATGATGATGATGATGATGATGACGACGACGACGCCAATTGTGGCTGAGAGGATGAGGAGGTAAAACTGCTCGATTCAGGTTGTGTTAACCACTGAAGAACAGATTGGCGATGCTCTTCAGTACTGAGATTCACAGGGAACTGACCGAGCGATGACAGGCCTGACGGTCCTACAACTGACGATGTGCTCACTTGTGTGTTTTCTGGAGCACTGGAAGGAGCGCCTTGTCTCGAACCTCTAGCTCCACTTCCTACCCCCCTCCTTGCTCGCTTACCACCTCTAGTTCACTCAATGTTCAGAAATCTAAATATTAAAAAGGTCAAGATTTCTTGACTGTCTCTTATTGAAGAACTCTACTCCAAAGACAGCAAATCACAAGTGTTCTTAAATTCCTATAATTTCCAACTGGCAAATAGGATTAGAAAAATAATTTTTTCTATGGAATATCTATGAAATGTGGTCTTATGGAAGACCCTGACACAAAATCAACAGTGTTCTTGAATCCTTATACTTTGCAACTGGCAACTAGGATTAGAAACATAATTCTTTCTATGGAATATCTGTGAAATGGGGCCTTATGGAAGAACGGTGTCTTGTACACCGGCTGTTCCTCCAAAACTGCAGCATGGAAATTTTGGGCATGGAATGAAATTTTCTGCAAGAAACCAGTATATCACAGTGATTTCTTTTAAGAGCAGATTTCCTAACAGTGTCTTGTACACTGGCTGTCCCCACAAAACTGCAGCAAGGAAATTTGGGGCAAGGAATGAAATATTCTGCAAGAAACCAGTATATCACAGCGATTTCTTTTGAGAGATTTCCTAACATTGTCTTGTGCACAAGCGGTCCCCCCAAAACTACAGCAAGGAACTTTTGGGCAATGCAAAGATGCAGTATGCAGCAATATCAAAATCCCTAAATACTACTGTCTAGGATTCCCTTATCTTGCTGTACCCCAACCCTAACTAATCTATCTAGCAGCTTTTTCTTTGTGAAATTGCTGGAAAATGGTGTGTCTGCCTGCTTTGAAACAAGTAATAAAGTCTATATTGACCTCTATACAATCTCAAATAGGAACCGCAAATCAAGGAGTATGACCATGGACAACTTTCCCTATGCCCTGTATTGAATAACAGCTTTAAAAATAACTTCTACATAATAAATTATTTGACAAGTTTTTTCACATAAAACCATTCTTCTTTAAATGTATCAATATTAAAATGTTAAAACCTATGAACATCGTTCACATGTCGTAGTGTGGCTGCGATATGTCGACAACGTCTTTTTACTGTGGAATGATTCAGAAGAATCACTTGATACATTTTTTGAATATCTTAATTTATGACATCCAGCTATACAATTCACTATCACTAAAAATAAAGATAGGATACATTATTTAGATGTTGAGATAATTAAAGATGGAGATTGTTTGAAAACCACCTTATATAGAAAAAATATTGATAAAAATAATTTGTTGTTTGTTTGTCATCTGGGAGGAAGTGGATGACCTAGTCAACCAATCAAGAACCATTGGGTTGCTGAACAACACACGGCCGCTAGATGACACCGGCAGTTCTGTCCTCACCGAGTGACCCCTTCTGCGACGTCCCCTTGCTGTCCTGTGACCTGTGCCTTCTCCAGGAATGTTTGTGCCACTGCCACTCGCATATGAAGGGCCTGCCACCTCTCTGTCTGACATACTGTTTGTTCTAAAATGTACAGACTCTGTTTAATGAAGATATCTGTATATGATAAATACACACCCTGTATTTGACTCCAAATGAACCCACTAACAAGCTTGGGTAACCCTTGGATATAAATTGCGCTCCACAAATGGCCAGGAAAAATGTACTTGCATGTGCCATTTAAAAACACAGTGTATTTTACTGAATATAAAAGCACAAACAGGCTTAATTAACCTTTGGATATGAATTATGCTACAGCCAAAATTTCTTCTTTGGCATTGAAAAACAATGTTTCTTTTACTGACTACAACTGCAGAAAAACGCTTAATTAACCCTTGGATGTAAATTGCGCAAAAGAATTGTGCTGCCAACAATTACCAGCTTTGTAGCGTGTTAAAACGGCGTGTATTTTACGGAGCACAACAACAGAAAAACTCGTAATTAACCTTCGGATATGAATTATGCTACAGCCAAAATTTCTTCTTTGGTGTTGAAAAACACTGTTTCTTTTAGAGACCACAACAGCAGAACAACGCTTAATTAACCCCTCGATCTAAATTGCAAAGAAGAAATGAGCAGCCAAAAATTAAGTGGTATTAGGATTGTAAAAATGCTGTTTCTTTAACTGAATACAACAGCATCCGGCTTAGATAACCCTTGGATATTCAATGTGCTCAAGAACTGAGCAGATAGCATTAAAATGTATATGCGGCTGTATTGGACGCACACTGGACTTCAATTCCAATAGCCCACAAAATCAAAATGTAAGAGAAGCAGTCTCTGAGACAAGCTGTGACACCCCCCCAAAAAATCGCTGTATAAAAGTTCTTTAGTATGAGATCTCAGCAGCAGCACCTTCCCTACACAGCACAGTGAGAGCAGTGTGAACTGCCAGCGTCGCGCCCGGACTTATAGAGTGCGGTGACGTCACAGAATCCCGCCGGTCTCTGATTGGCTTCATCTCTGCACATGTCATGTAGGCTACTCCTTTCTTCCTACCAGATTTCTTTGCCCCATGTGCTCGCAGCCATTTTATCAATTAAAAACACGCTTCGTTCCCGCAAATCACCCCAAACTTCGACTTCGTTCAGAATTGAAGTTTTCCTGAAATTGTAAACAAATTCCACTTCGTTAGAATCGATTCGCCCATCTCTATATATAATATTAATATTAAAGGGTATCATACGTGTAATTCAAAAAATGTTATCTACTCTTTAAAATGTCCCAGTGGAATGCTATATATTGGCCAAACAAACTAAAATTAAAACTAGATTGAACGAGCACAAATCAAATATTCGAAAATTCTAAGAAAAAGGAGGTCCTATTCAATCAGATAAGAAGAAAAAATATGGTGAAACTTCTGCAGCTAGACATTATTATGAGGCAAAACATAATGTTTGCGATCTTAGGTGGCAGATTATAGAACATATTTATGGAGCGGATGAATTGCAGTTAAAAAGGAATCTCATGCAGCGAGAGATTTAATGGATATTTACATTCAGTACACTTACCCCGAATGGGTTAAATGAAGAGTGTAATTTTAATGTATTTTTGTGATTTCTTCACTGGATTGTTATTAATATATGTTGTAGATAATATATTTTGTAAAAATTTGTAAAATGTTGCTATTTGAAACTTACATATAAATATGTAGATGGATCAGAGATCACACATGCTTGAGAAAGGGGGAGGATCCTGAAACGTTGCAGATCAGCATTGCACACACGCCCAAATGGCCATGCATACTGCGTGATGAACGACACAGGACACACCTGACAAGCTGTATGAGCTGCAGGGAGAAACATCTAGGACGTCTTGCTTGGATTGACTACTCCAGGATTGGAGAGCATTATAAACTGCAAGTTTACTCTTTTCTGAGAGACTGTTTATTCTTGTCTCAGAGAATGTTTAGTAACAGTATAAAGTTATACATTTTGCAGACCATCATTTTAATATTGATAAAATTAAAGAAGAATGGTTTTATGTGGAAAACTTGTCAAAGAATTTATTATGTAGGAGTTATTCTTAATGCTGCTTTGAAACAAGCAAAGCAGAGAGAGCAATGTGTTCAGTTCACAGTCTCGAATCATAATGGCATTCACCAAGAAATACAGTGACATACATAAACAGGGTCATGTGATTTTAGCAGCCAATGAGATCCCTACCCCCTTAGCAGTGATATTTTTGACCCCCCTCTGTGCTCTGCACTGACTGGCTGGCCACCAAAAGTACAGGAAGCAGCGAAAATAGCTCGATCTTAATTCTTGATCTTGATTTTTTACCCGATTTTGAGGAGAAAAAATTGGATCTGATCGAGATCAGGAAAAATGTAAAAATCTACTCAATTTTAACTTTTCTCGATTAAATCGCTCAACACTACAGTGAAGTCCTGATAGTGGACAGGTAGACCTGCCAATGGCTTAGTAGATGTCAGTGGCAAAGCGGGACATTCCAGACGAGGTGCAGTAACGCAACAGCAGGGACAGTCAGGTCTCCAGCATGTGACTTCACCCGTTTTGCAATTAAGTATTGGGGCAAGACAATGAAGCCAAGGAAGACCAAGCAGAAGTTCCAAGGAAGAATGGAGCAAGATGTGGAACACTATTTTTTCCCAATGTAGAATTCCTACTTGAAGCATCACTGGTACCGTAATGAACTGAATGGCAACTTTCAGGCATTCCCCATTAACAGAAGAGATGAACAAGGGCCTTTGAAGGTGGACCATCAGTAGCCAATGCTTGGCGACAAGAGAAACGTCTATAAAGTTCCCAGCAGAGCCAGAGTCAATGAAAGCAGAGGCTTGGAATGATATCTTAGGTGTGTGGCTGATCGAGACTGGCATGGTAAGGCATGGAGAGGTAGAATGCGCACCTTGAGAGACCTCTCTCATGAAGCCTAGGTGTGGGAGTTTCCAGGCCGCTGTGGGCAATGCCAGATGAAATGTTCGGCGCTGCCGTAATAGAGGCAGGGGCACTGCTGGCAGCACTGATTATGCACTTCCACAGTCAGGTGGGCTCTGTCCAATTACATGGGTTCGTCCTTGAGAACCTTTGATGGAGGAAGTGGAAGCCAATGGAACACTAGAGTGAGGCATGGAAAGCAGCATGGGCTGGGGGACTCGCGTTGCGAGCAAAGTTCTTACTGTCTCTCCATATATCAATCAGAGTAGCCAAGTGAAAAAGATCATCCAGGGAAGACGGAAGGTCTTGACCAGCCAACTCGTTCTTAATTCTCCTGGCAAGGCCTTGCCAGAAGGTAGTTACAAGGGCCTTGTTGTTCCATTCTAGCTCAGAAGATAGTGTGCGGAATTGTACTACATACTGACCCACTGAAGACTTGCCCTGGTGGAGGCTGAGCAGAGCTGCTGCAGCAGAAGGCGTATGCCCTGGTTCCTCAAAGACGTTGCGGAATTCTTGCCTAAATATTTGCTGTCATGGGGTCCCCCCGGTCCCAAAGGGGGGTAGCCCAGGCCAAGGCTTAACCAGAAAGATGACTGACTACGAAAGCCACCTTGGCACGTTCCGTAGGAAATTGATGGGCCATCATTTTCATATGGATGGAGCACTGGCTGAGGAATCCTCTACACATCTTCGGATTTCCATCATACCGTGGCAGGAGGGACAGATGCAGCATAGGCCCTACAGATAGAGCCGGAACCATAGCAGGAATGGTTCTAGCGGAATCCATGGCCAGAGTATACTGTAACGGATGTAGGTGGGTTCACTGGACCACCGCAAGTGATGGTATAAGCCATTCTAGGAAGCGGAGTCATAGTAGCCCCCGAAATTCATGAGAGCCCCCCGCAAAGCGGGAGTATCTTGCTGCGACTGGAGACTACCATGTCGCTACCCCTGTTATCACTAACCCTAAATGCCAAATTTCATACATATGGTCCATATAGTAAGCGGCCGGCAATTAACCAATTACCGGTGGCACTCAGCAGAGCGAGGACGGGAAGCAGGAGTGCGGCTTAGTAAGTAAGAGGCTGAGAGCGGAGTGGGGTGGCTGTGGCCCACTCTATGACAAGGATTAGGCTGAAGCAAAATGTAAACCCTGTCACGCTATGTCCTCAGTGTGCTGTGCCTGCTGTACTGTATGTAGTGAGAGATTCAGATTAACCCTGCACAAGCAGCTATACCCTCAGCTCCCCTTGCACAGTTGGTATCTCCCACAGAATGATTCCTTCTAGATAAGGATTTCCTGAGTTACAAAGTGAAAGTAAAACCTGTCTCCCTATAATGCTGATGTAAATCCTCTGGATTGCAAATGGCATGCATTTGAGAAAAGCCTTATAATTTCATACACTGTCAATTTTTGTGTGTTTGTGTGGAGGTGATAAGTACTCTTTAAATATTCACCTCATATAACACTGGAGCTGAAACTTTGCAATTAAATTTGATGTCCTGCCTAAAAATATTTTGGTTTTGAAAGCCGCCTTCTGAGACATATAATACAAGAAAAAAAAGTAGTAGAAATTATCAGTGAGTGCCTTATCCCGATTTTATTACTAATCTTTGTGATATTACCATTTTTCTATTTTCTGTTACTTACATACCAGAAAAAAAGTTTTGTCTTTCTACTTAATAGATTTGAAAATTTCTTCTTCCTTTAATAATATGTTTTGCCTTCTACTATCTACATTATGCATCCTACTTATCTATCCATACTAAATATTTAGTTTAATTATGTGTATTATGTTTGAATGTGAACATAGGCATAATTTAAAGTTCCTGGGCCCCAATGCAAAATCCATAAAAGGGCTCCAATGTGTCATCTGCCATTCATAATACTGGACATTGGTCACATCATGTGGCAGAGAGGCTTTTGAGTTCCATTAGGCTCCAGGGCTGGTAGTGACTGTTACCTCTGCACCCAATATATCTATATCATTGAAGATGCATTCTTATTAAAACAGTAGTTATTTTAATACATAAATAAACCCGCTGCTTTTCTCATTCCAAAATGAAGCCTAAGAGTTCTGACATTTGTTAACACTTTTTGATTTTAGAAAGGGATTGTAGGAACAAGAAGAAAGTATGATTTAGCAAAAGAATGAATCTGACCTACCTGACAGAACTTTTGCTGAAAGAATTACCCACTTTTTACAGTGCATCTGCAAAGGTTGACAAAGGCAGTGAAACGTGGAATCTTCATGCTGTGTAATATGAATGTATTGTTACCCTTTCAAGACTAAAAATAACCCTGTCAAACCAGGCTGGAACACAAGTCAGGGGTTTTATACTTTAATTTAGTGAATTTCTTTTCTATTATGTAACAAGAAAAAGGAAAAATCCTTTATAACATTTTAAGCATTCATAAACCAAAGGGAGGATTCATTGAGTGGTTTTTTTATGTAGTCTTAAACGAATCAGAGGTTCGTGCTTCTAGGGGTTTTGCCACAATCTAATGATGACTTGGGATCCTCCAAAATGGGTAGTTAATTTGTTTTAAACATATGTGATTAAAAAAAATGTAGCCTGTCACAGCTGCAGCCTTATTTACTTCTCATTTGTTTACTGCTTGTTTACATGATCTCCAGCCAGGAGCCTGGCTGGTCACACTTGCTTGTTTGCACTTCTTATCTTATGGAAGAGCACGGAAGGCTTTGAAAGGTGGGGAGAGCAAAGCAGTGTACGGGGCATGGCACTAGCTTGCTTCTCTCAGTCACCCCCCCCCAACACACCACACACACTACTCACATTATAATGGCTCTTTGAGGTTCTTACACAGCCTCTCATTGAATCGCTGTAATGTAAAGTAATGTAATTTAAAGTAAACAGAGTCAGCTCCCATCCCCCCTCCCTTCCCCCCTGCAGAAATCAGTGACTCCTTTTGTCCTATCTTTTCTCGAGGAAAGAGGGAGAAAACAAAAACCATACGGGTACAATGCAAGTTCTCCTCAGAGCTTCTCAACTACAAAGCTGATTGCATAATGAGTATTTCCAGGGAGCTTGCAAGGGGGGGGGGTGCAATGACATCCGGAGGAGGCATTTTTTTTTTAAAGACGAAAAACAACGCCCCATTTTTCAAGACGAAACGACGGGGGCACCCAGTTAGCAAAGGGAAAATAATTTCTTACAAAACCCCTTTAATAAATTGAATGCATCTTTGCCTATAAATGGACTTGCCCATTCATGCTAAGTCTTGACAATGTTTTTTAACCCCTTCCATCCAAAAGCCATAACTTTTTTTATTTTTTCATCTACATAGACATATGAGGGCTTGTTTTTTGCAGGACAATATGTACTTTTTAGTAGTGTCATTGACCGTACCATAGAATGTACTGGTAAATGGAAATAAAAGTGGGGTGAAATGAAAAAAAATATTTTGTGTATGTTTGCGGGGGTTTTTTTTTTTATGGCTTCATCTTTAGTTAAATGATGTTTTAATAGTTTTCATTTTTTCATTTTGTAAGGCAAAAAAAAAAAGTCGCCATTAGTTAAAGCCTTTTGTGCTAAGGTGTTGATCCAGAGGAAGGCAAAAAACCCCAATGAGGTAGAAGCCATTTTCCTCTTTTTTTGGGAAAAATTCCTTCCCTATCCAATCTGGCAATCAGAAAAAACCCGGTCAAGACCCCCTCCTGAATCCTAGTCACTTAATTTTTATATTATTACGCTCCAGAAATGCACCCAAACCCCCTTTTTGACCGGTTTTATATGAGTTTTGCGGGTCAACTTTTCCTTTGAACGATATTTTTTAGTATTTTAAAAAACATTTTCTTCTTTTAACTTTGCACGCACACTTTTTTAAAAACGCCAATAATTTTTTTGTTTTTTCCACCTATAGCCCTAAGTGAGGATTCTTTTTTAGCACCTGAAGCATTTTTTTTGGTCCCCTTTTTGGGTACATGAATTTTTTATTCATTTTTTAGTCCAATTTTTAGGAGATGTGAAATCACCAAAAAACCCACAATTCTGGTGCTTAGAAAAGGATAAATGATGTTATATTTTAATAGAATAGATGTTTGAGGTGTGGTGATGCTAGACATGTGTACATTTTTTATTTTGTTTCAATTTTTTTTTTTACTTTAACATTCAGTCCCCCTAGAATCCTTGACTTGTACACATGTCACCCTACACCAATCAGAGGGAGGGACAGCGTGCAGCATAGTTTGGCATTCTTTTAGATCAGTGCCACCTTCATTGTTTGCTGTTAGCCATGGTTTTGCTGTATAATCAGCGGCCAAACATTATGGAGGGGTTCAGCAACTAAACCCACTCTAAACTCCCTTACCGGCATTATGACTTAAAGAGGTTTTCTCGCTACAAAGATCATATCTCTAATGATGGGGACAGTAAAAAAAAAGCAATTTGCACGGTTTGCATTCCCAAAATTATTTAGTAAGCAGAATAAGCAAATCTGTGTGTTCACAGCTAAAAAGCAGCCTGATTTGGGGCAACCCCCCTTTTCTGTGATTGGTGACTGATTTTCTTTCAACCGTTGGGCCCCCCCCTGGAAGGGACATCCCCCCTTGCAGGTTTGGGATGCCTGCACTCTGTGTTAACCCCCTCTGAGCGGGTAATGAAATGAAAAGCTTTATGTGCTAGGGCGGATTGTAAAAAAAGTTTCTAGCTTTTCGTTATGCCCTAGCTCTATATAAAATAGGGGGCAATTACTGAGTTCTGCTGCCGATTCACTCTCCCCTCAAAAACAAAACCCTTATACTTATCTCCAGCCCCCTCCTCCCTGGTAACAGAGGGGAGAGCAGAGTGCATTATTACATTTTTTCTCAGTTCAGGCTTTAGATAATTTTTTGCAATACAGGTGTTCTGGTAAAAGGAGCTTTTTATACCCCTGGGGGGGGGTACTTTCCTGCAAACATGAAACTATTTCAGCTGGTTGAGATATGACACCCTTTTCCCTTCCATGCTCACACAGAAGATGATGTCACAGCCCTCGTGAGGGGAAACGTTACTGGGGGGGGAGAAGCTCGCTCGTGGATTAAAAGTTGTACAGAAAAAAACAGCTCAAGTCTGCGAAAGGCGTAAAATGAAAAAGCCCCTTTTTTTTTTGTTTATTTCAAATGCAGTAAAAGGGGTGGTCCTGGACGAAAATTTCTATTCGTCCTTGGGGTATATAAAAATAGAAGAATTTTTTCCTTACCTCCCAAACGTTCACGTTTACTCCTGGCTGCCGTTGCGTTCATCCCGGGCTGATCCAGTGAACTATCAGTGTTCACATGACAGCTTCAGCCAATTACAGGCCAGAAAGGTCACATTAATGTAACATTGTGGACTGTGATTGCCTGGAGTTGCGACGTTCACTGATTACTTCCTGGTTGAACGGACTGGTAGTTGGGAGTGAATACCCTGATGGATGAACAAGCATTAATCATTCCCGGAAAACCCCTTTAAAGGGTGGAGTTTAAAAAAATAATTGAAAAAAAATTGCACATTTTTTGTCTTGAAACAAAGCTGCACCAAAATGTGTCATTTTTCTGCCATAAATTTGTTGCAATACCAATAATAAAACTATCCCATAATATTTAAAAAAAATTAAAGTGTCTATTCAGCTATGAACATAATGTTACAATTTAAATGTAAAATATCTCATAAAAATAAGCTACTTTTTTTGTAATTTGATTAAAAATTTTGATGAGACAACACTGAAAAAAGCATTTAATAAATGTAATGTAGTGAGGTACGTTTTTTAAACAATGAAAAATTTGGGTTTTGCCCTCAAAAACTCGTCAAATAATCCCCAAAAAAATGGGAATCTCACAAGGAACAGAGGAGTGACTATAAAAATCACTTTTTTCATATTTTGTCATAGGAAAAATTTAAACTCTATCGTTCTCATCTTAAAACACAAAATTTTAACTTGTATTAGACTTAACCTCTAAAAACATTTAAAAAAACCTGATTTCAAACCCTCTCATTTTTCCCTTCTATTTCGAAGGAAAAACCCCCTTTTCCATTATCAAGTCTGGGGGAAACCCCCCCTATCAGGAAAACCTTTTTTAATATACAGTAATTTACTAACTCCAGAAAGGGATCCCAAGCATCCTATTTGGGCAGTTACCCTAATCTAATGGACATAAAACAAAAAAAGGCTTCTTGTAAAAACCCTTTGCAGTGGGTGTACTTTGTAGAAGGGGTAGAATCAAAAATTTAAAATGTCAACCTGACCTCCCCCAACTGCTTCACCGCTAAAAGGCTTCTAGGGGTAAGGGCCCGGTCCCCGGTGTAGCCCTTTCCTTTTATATCCTCTTATGTCACACCCTATTCAGGTTCACTAATTGCCCAAGAATCCACAAAAAAACCCCCTTTTTGCTCTTAATGCTACTGATACCAGTGCTGCCCGCCCAAAAAACCCCCCCTTTTAAACAACTTTCCTCAAAATGTTCCCACTCCATACAGTTTGCGCCCTTTTAGCATCCCCCGCCCTGTTTGCTTATTAAATGGAGATATCTCCCTGACGTGAGGGGATTTCTGTCGAATTTTTCTCTTAATTATTGTGTCCGCGTGGCTCCCCAGAAGGGACAAACAGAATAGATGTTATAGTGTTACATTCCACAGACACTACCAGCTTTTCACCTCCCTAAACCCCTTCCCCTCCTGTCTGATAGCTATTCATTGGGGAATCAACTCCTTGTACTGTACAAATTGCCTTTTCTTTCCATAACCAACTCTCCCCTGTATCTATTACATATCATTTTAATAAAGCTAGGCCCTATGGTTAGCCTCCCCTCCCTCCCGCAATTCACCTCCCCCCTTTCCCCCCTTAAAGATTCCCTCTTACGGGTCACGGCTAGCCCCCAAATTTATCCGTCACAAGGGGAATATGCAAACTTAATAAATTCGTCTCCTTTGTATTTATTTAAGTGTATTGCATATATTGCATTCAAAATTAGCACAAAATCTACTGGCAAAGAAAAAATAAATCTATCCCTAAATAATTTACATCAATAGTGGAATCTACTTCCGAATTGCTCTCACATTGCAAAGAAAGTGTATTATTAATAGTTCAGTTTTTTACAAGCTCTCATGCCAGAAAAAATTTTTAAAATACCCCAATTTGTTAAATAGAAACTGTGGCCTCTGTGATCAATACCTTCATCATTGCAAGACACAGGGAAAATGGGGGCACGGTGGGGCAGAAAATAGGAGGGAGATGGGGGGGGAAAGAAAAAAAAAAAACACCCCTAGTGAACTTATATTCTAAAGTCATTATTAAACCGGCTATGTACCACGCCCGTATTTAAAATCACAATTTATGTTTCTTCAAAAATTTTTTAAAAAACGCAAATTAAAAAAAAGCTGAAAGAAAAGCCCTCTTTTGGGCCCTTGGGGGGTTAATGTTTGAGTCTATTTTCCACTTCCCTTTTCCCTGCAACAAAGCTACATCCAGATCACCCTTTCTTCCCCTAGCTTTTTCAACGACCCCCAAATTTTAGACCTCTTTTTCACCTTTATGTACTTCCAAAATTGTCTGCTAGGGGGTGTCACCTCTTTTTAAATAGTACTCGATGTTTTGAGATCGACGACAAAAAACCCGTTGGTTTTTCCTACTCAAACTTGGGGAGGTACACTAGCCCCATAAATCACCCCTCTGGTTTACAGTTGATGAACTGTCTTATCTCAAATCTTCTCTTTTTCAAAGGGATTAACAAATTCTTTGTTTTTTCCTATAAATGGACGAATGAAGTTGCCAAGGGATTGAACCTACCCAGGAGATGAACCAAGTTTTTTAACATCTCCCTCAAAATGAAATATCACAAATTCAAATGTGCCAATGTATTTTTACCCCTCATTTCATTGGCTCCAGGCCCGGACGGCCCATAGGGCAAACCAGGCATTTGCCCGGCGGGCCGCTGGGGTCCGAGCCGCGGGCCGGCTGAACGCCGCCCAGGAGGACGGTGTTCGCGCGGCCCGCTCCGCCCCCGCACTCAGCGGGGGGTGGGTATTACTTTTTTATTTTTTTTTTAAAAATACTTATGTCCCCCGGCTGCCTATAATTGCCCTGCCCTGGCTATATGGCCCTCCCTGGCTACCTATCCCCGCCCTGGGTTTATGATGCCCTGCCCTGGCTACCTAACCCTGCCCTGGGTATATATGCCTGCCTGGCTACCTATACCCTGCCCCGGCTATTTTGATGCCCTGCCCACTACCTATACCCTGCCTGGGTCCCCTTTACCGCCTGGGTATAGTCCCTGCCCCGGCTCCTATACCCCGCCCCGGCTACCTATCCCCCCCAGGCTATTGATGCCCTGCCCTGGCCCCTATACCCTGCCCGGTATAGATGCCCCACCCCGGCTCTTACCCCGCCTGCTTATGATCCCTCCCTGGGTTTCCCATACCCTGCCCCGGTACCCACACCCCACCTGGCATATGATGCCCTGCTCTGGGTACTAACCCTGCTGGCTATATGATGCCCCTGCCCCGGCTACCTATACCCTGCCCGGGTATATGAACCCCCGGTTCCTTACCCCGCCCCCGGGGTATTGAGTCCTGCCCTGGCTACCATAACCCCGCCGGCTATATGTGCCCCCAAGCTGGTACTATAACCCGCCCTGGCCTGCCTATACCCTGCCCCGGCTGCCAGCACTGCCCTGCCTATCTATATATGGCCCGTTTGCCCTTATACTGTCCTTGCTGCCTTTATACTGTCCCTGTCTGCCTATAAGTGGCCCCGTCTGCCCCATACTGGGCCCTCCTCCCGCATACTGTCCCCCGCTTTCCTACATACTGTCCCCGCCTCCTTTTACTGGCCCTCTGCCTACATACTGGGCCCCGGGCCCATCTAAAACGGGCCCCGCCTGCCAATGTGGGTTTTACCTATTTACTGCCCACTTTCGACATTTTTAATTTCTAATTTTTGGGCTAACATCGCTGTTTGGGAATTTATAGGAAAGTGCTGGGAAAAAAGAGGAGTCTAAGAGTTTTTGTGGGAAATTCACAGGGGGGTAGTGACCACAGAAAAAGGCACTGCATGCTGTAGTGGACGGGGAAAGAAAAAGGGAAAAAACAACAAGGGAAGACTATGGAGGTTTGGGGCCGAAGAAAAAGGAGAGAGAAAAACTCCCATCAGAGTGAGGTCTCCTTTGGTCCCCCGCTGTCAGGGGGCATTTTTTCTTTACGTTGAATCGTGCTGTATAGTGATGGGAACCCGACATGGTGAGTGATTGGTGGGGTTGTAGGGTTTTGTTGGTGCTTATGTAGTGTCAGTGAGGCTTGTCCCCGATTGTAAAGCAAAAGGGACACCGGGCTGTAAAGAGGGGTTTTTTTCTGAACACTTTTTTCCTTGCTTGTATGTAGGGGGCTCTACACGGAGCGGTTTTGGTGCTTTTTTTTTGCATTTTTTTTTGCAGAAATTTACAGCATTAAATGCTCTGCCTTTCTGCACAAAATGCATCAAAACACTCGTGTGAAAGCACCCTTATAGTGTAGTTTATTTAGACAGTGGGAGGGGCGATAAAACGGACATTTTGTAATCGGAAATTGTATGTGGGCTGGTGGGGGGTTAGTGCCGGGCTGATTTTTATTTCCCCGTCACCCTGATTGGCCCATCATCAAAGGTATATACAGCGAATTAAATCAGTTTTTTCCTTTTCTTTTGTTTACTTTAATAAAAATTCCTGTCATGGTCAAAGCCCTATTAAAAGCCTTTCTCAAAAAATTTTTTAGGGGAACCCCTTTCCTATAAACGTGCATTTGCTTTTTTCATTCTTGTTGAAAGCCCCGAAAGTAGACAATTCCCTATGAGGGCCCCAAAAATTTGGCCAAAGGGGATCCCCTTTTTTTTATAAGGTGGATCCAGCTAGAAAAATGTAAAAAAAAATATTGGGCCGTATTTTTCCCCCAAAAATTTTTTGTTTGAAACTCTTGTTTTATCCACATAAATTTTAAAAATCCAAAAAAATGTATTTTTTCCCCGAGAATTTCAAAGGGAATTTCATCCCAATTTTTTTATATTAAGTCAGATACAAAGTCCTTGAATAATTTTTCACTACCATCCCCCAAAAAAAATAAAATTTTCATCAATAAAGCCCCCCCAAAAAAAAAACCAATCTGTAATATTTCAAAGTGTTCATAAAACAACAGCATCCCCCCCCAACAAAAAAAAAAAAATTAGCAAAGCTTTGGGCACAGACGTGCCCATGGTGCTCCTTTATTGGTGACAAAAAGGTGCATCAAAAAAAAAATTTTTATGTGTCAAAACAAAATCCCAAAAATGTAAAACGAAATCATTATTTCCCTAAATTGTGTACCTCTTGTATTAAAAAATACTTGATTGCTTTCAGGCCCCGGTATGTTGATGTTATAAATAGGGTTTACGTCTTTTTTCTTGCAAGAAGTGCCTTTCCTCATTTTAGATGATTAACTCATCCGGTTCCTTTTTTTTTCTTTAAGTATGAAGGAAGGCCCCGTGACAAAGGAAATCAGTATCGGTAACATACGTGCTAGGTCCCTTTTGTTTAAAATTTTTTGTACCTGAATTCGGTCTTCCTGGTTTGGGACAACTTTTTTATGAAATTTTTGGTAAAGCAAAAGGGTTTGCAAAAGTAGGATTCACATTTAACATAAAAATTCTTTCTCCCCAGAATTAATTTTTTCTCAATTCCCAGGTCCAAAAACCTTTTTAAATTTCCCCAAAAACTCATTGGTTGGGGCTTTTGAAGCCTTCTATGTTTCTGAATCATAAGTTTCCTCAACCATTGCTCTTAGCATTTTTTTTAGATGACAAAATTACCCCCCTTGTCATGGGTTTGATTACTATTCCTTGTTAATTTTAATTCGGGAATAGCTAATTTTTCCTCCCATTTTAATTTAAGGAAGATGGGTTTTCGCTGAGTGCTGTTCTTTAATCTTGAGGGATTTCTTCCCCAAAATTTTTCCAAAAAATTATATTTGATATGGAGGGTATTCCTAATTTTGGGTTTAAAAAATTTGTCAAGGGGTATATTTGAATTTTGGGGTTCCTTCACCCTTCAATCTGCAAATTTTTCAAGTTACCCCAAAGTTTTTTTTTTTCAGTTTCCTAAAAGGGTTTTTTATCGTTATTTTTCTTTTATGGGGATTTATGTAAGCCAAACTTCTAGCAAAGGTTTTAAAATCTTTTACCCATAAAAATCATTAAATTTGGGCTGGGAGTAAAAAATTAGACCAATGCCAACACCTGTTTTTGATTTTCCTTAGTCTATGAGAGGATAAATTAATCACTTGAAGTGCTTGTCCCTTATTATTTCTGATTTAATTTTTTCCCGATCCTCGGTAATCCCTTTGGTTTTTCTTAAAAAAAGGGGGGGCATTTGTTTTTTGAATGGGTTTTTTGGATTAAATTTGGGATTGTGTTCCAAAACCCGTCCATTTCCCGCCACTAAAGGGGTTTTGATTTCATTTGAAAGTCATTGCCTGTGCTCCCTACCTTGGGTCATAAACAGGACGAAGAATAATGTATTTGATCCCATTAATTTTCTCCCGATTGGCAATGAGGATTTTGTCTTGTCTATTTTGGGGAGTGATTTTTTTATGTGTTTTCTTACTTGTCCAACCCCTTTTTTTTTTCTCTGACCCCTTCCCCCAACCAGTTTTTTACCCCCGCGTATGACTATTAAAAGAACCCTTTGGGGGATTCTTCACAGCAGAAACTCGAATCTGACAAATCTAATTAAAAATTTGGTTTGTAGGTAAATTACTGTTTTTCCAAATTAAACCTGATTATTTCAAAATTTTCGATCCCAGTATTGTTGTGTTTTTTTTTTAATTTCTTTTTTCAAAATTCTATATTTCGTTTGTAATTTTTGTTTTAATTCGGAAAACTGGTGGGCCCGAAATTTATTTATCTCCACTTTCCTGTTTTATTTTTTTCACTTAATTTATTAAATGAAATTATTTCGTATTCTGAAGGGATTTCATCAAATTTTTGGAGCATTCAGTTACAGATTTTCCCAACCCTTGATAAAATGGGGGCCTCTAGTGGTATTTGGTTTCAAAAATGATCCTTAATCCCCTATACACAATTTTTGTTAATATATGTCTCTAAACAGCTACTTCCCCGCCTGCCCGAATTTTTTTGTTTTTAAAAATCTTATTTAATTTCTGAAAGGCTTATGGATATTAGTTTCATTTAAAGGGAAATTTGGGTTTATTAGAAAAAACTACAAAGCTTTCCCGTGAAAAGTATTTAAATTAATTTTTGACTCAAAAAAATTGCCCTTCCCCAGATTCCCCACTTGAACATTCTTTCTCCCAAAATTGTCAAATAATCTCCCAAAAAAAGGAATTCAAAAAATAATAAAATTATGTTTTTGTGTTTTATAGATTGAGAACTGAAGAGTTTAAGTTTGCCATGGCAAAATAGTAAATATAGTGATTAATAGTCACACTCTCTGTTCTCTTGCGAGATTCCCATTTTATGGGAGATTATTCGACAAGTTTGGAGAACAGGAATGTTCAAGTGGGGAATCTAGGTATCTAGACTTAATGATAATGAAATTGGGATGAAATTCACCTTTGAAATTCATCGAGAGAAAATAAATTTTTTGGATCTTCAAATTATGTTGGATGAAAACAAGTAGATTCAGACAAATATTTCGGAAAAATACGGCGCCCAATAGTTTGTTACACTTTCTAGCTGGCATCCACCTTTCAAAAAAGGGGATCCCCTTTAGGCCAATTCTTAGAGCTGTAGAATTGCTCAAATTTAGAGGCTTTCAATGAAGAATGTATAGTTAAATGCATGTTTTCAGGCAAGGGCTTACCCTAAGAAATGTTTGAGGAAGGCATTTAATAGGGCTTTGACTAGTGACAGAGGACATTTATTAATCAGTAAACAAAAGAAGAAGGAAAAAACTGATTTAATTCGCTGTATAGGTACCTTTGATGATAGAGCCAATGAAATGAGAGGTATACTTAGAATACATTGGCACATTCTGAAAGCAGATCCAGTATTCTCTGAGGTGATTCCTAAATATCCTAGTGTCACATATAGAAGAGGAAAAAATCTTAGGGATGAATTTGTGCATAGTCATTTTGAGGGAGATGGTAAAAAAACTTGGTTACAGTCTCCGGTGGTAGGCTCATATCCCTGTGGCAACTGTTCATTCTGTCCATTTACATGGAAATCTAAAGAATTTGTTTATCCCATTGATAAGAGAAGACTTGAGATAAGACAGTTCATCAACTGTAAAATAAGAGGGATGATTTATGGGGCTATGTGTACCTGCCCCAAGATTTATGTAGGAAAAACCATACAGGAGTTTCGTCGTCGGATCTCGAAACATCTGAGTACTATTAAAACTAGAGGTGACACCCCCCTAGCGAGACACATTTTGGAAGTACATAATGGTGAAATAGAGGTGCTAAAATTTTGGGGCATCTGTGTGAAAAAGCTAGGGGAAAGAAAGGGCGTTCTGGATGTAGCTTTGTTGCAGGAGGAGGCAAGATGGATATATAGACTCAATACATTGAACCCCAATGGCCTAAATGAGGGCTTTTCATTTTCAGCATTTATTTAATCTTGCTGATTCCCTATATAATTTTTGAAGAAACATAATATATGTGATTAAGTACGGTCAGTGGTACATAGCACGGTTGAATACATGACTATAATGACGCATTATCCCGTCTTGACCTGGCTTTTGCTTCCAGAGATATCTTACATATGATACCGAAGGTCGAAAAAGGGGTTTCGCCCCCTTAAGCTGACCTTGGTTTCCCCTGCACGGGCCTCTAGAAGGTTGTGGAGGTTAAACCCTAGATGGCTGGATGTCCCAAAGGTACTGAGTACCTGCCAGGAACACATGGCATCATACTGGGAGGTAAACGAAGGCACGGTGAACCCATTGACAGAATGGGACGCCTCCAAGGCAGTATTGAGGGGGGTCCTGATTGGGGCTATTGCGTCACATAGGGCAGAATGGAGGACTGTAAGGGGACAGTTGGAGATTGAGCTATCAATGAGGGAGACGGATTTTGTAACCAACCCTTCCCCATCAGCCAAGGAGGCATTCCTTGAACCCCAGCGGTCCTACACGTTACATTGATTGACTATACCAAAAAAAAGACTTCTCATGCAGAAACAAACCAAATTTTGTTGAGGGAGATAAAAAATGGGAGAGCGTTAGCATACTTAGCTCGGCTGAGACCCGATGACAGTGGTGGCCAAGGTGGTTGGTAGGGATGAAACCGTCCGCTCAGAACCTGCTCAGATATGTGAGCAATTTTCTCTTTACTATAGGGAACTCTACGCCTCCAGATTGCAGATCACGGATGAGAACATAGAACATTTCCTTAGTCAATTGAAGCTACCATGCTTGAATGAGACAGAGGCAGAGGACTTAGCAAAAGATATATCTGCTGGAGAAATTAGCAGGGCGATAGGGAGATTAGCAACACACAAGACGCCTGGGCCTGACGGTTTTCCGGCTGAATGGTACAAGTGTGAAGTGGAACAATGGGGCGACAGATTGGAAAAATTGTTTGCAGCGGCGGCGGCTGGGGACTCTCTCCCTCCTTCCCTTTCTGAAGCGGTAATCACTATAATTCATAAACCAGGCAGGCCTCCAGAACAGTGTAGTTCCTATAGACCGATATCTTTGTTAAACTTAGACACAAAGATTTTGGCAAAGGTATTGGCTATGCGACTCACTGGGGTGCTCCTCTCCTTGGGTTTTGGAGCGGAGAAAATCATTTTTATGCCGGGAAGAACGACAGAGATTAATCTTAAAGGTTATAACACTAATTAAGGTGACCCCACGACAATGCGGGTTTAAGAGAGTGATTGCTGCTTAGATAACGAAAGGCATTCGATTCCGTTGAGTGGAGATTTATGTGGCTCCTGCTGGCTAAGATGGGAATCCCGCCCACTTTCATTCAGTGGCTACGGTGGTTATACAAAAGGCCTACTGCAAGGGTGAGGGTAAAAGGTCAATTTCTGACCCCTTCCGTTGGAGAGGGGTAACTAGACAGGGGTGTCCTCTGTCGCCGCTGCTGTTCGCACTAGTCATGGAGCCCTTGGCCATTATGATAAATAATCATGGGGGGCATACAGGGCTGGCTAATAGCAGGAATAGAAGAAAAAATCTGCTTTTTTGCGGATGATATGTTGGTGTACTTGGGAGATTTCCCCGGGGGGTCAACTGGGGAGCTTATGGAGACAGTAAATATTTTTGGAAGATACTCGGGACTGCGGGTAAACTGGGATAAGTCCACACTGTTCCTGGTGGACGTTGTGGATGAAGCCCTAGTGACCTCTAAATCCAGACTGCAGTTGGTTACGCAATTTAGATACTTAGGGATTACAGTACATAAAGACATTCATTTAAATTTTTGACTTTATATCCAGCCGGTGGTGAGGCAGACAGAAGTGAGGTTGAAGCAGGGCTAGCCTCCCCCTTCACTTGTTGGTAGGATAAATTAATCAAAATGGTAATGTTGCCTAAATTTTGTATGTGTACCGCGCAGCATCGGTTTTTCTCCCCAGATCCCATTTTGCTTTGATGGATAAGCTTTTCTTCTCATTCCTATGGGGAGGTGCTGCCCCGCGCTTAAATAGGGCCACCATTAAGGCCCAGTATGAGAGGGGGGGACTGGCTTTTCCGGACTTGTATTCTATTTAAAGTGGCGGGTTCAACTGGCGCACATTGCTCAATGGTTCGAAGGGTGAGATAATCCCCCCATATATTGGAGGGGCGTTGGTTGGGTCTTTTTTAAGGACTCTCTCACTGCCTATAGAGAGGGCCATTGCATACAGTTTTATTACACGTCAATAATGAGTGCTGCTATACGGTCATGGACAATTTTTATTCAGCCGTATGGACACAGAGGGGAGGATGGTACTTGGTCCCCTGTTATCCCCTTGTGGTGCAATAAAAAATTGCCGGAAGTATTGAACCTATCGGGGTTATGGGTTTGGGGGAAACCCAGGGGTAAAAATACCTTACACAAATATATAGGGAAGGAGCCTTTCGGGGCTTTAGAGACATGCAACTCGAGTTTCCCTCTTCCGAGGGGGTCCTTCTTCAGATACTTAAAAGCTAAGACATGCTTGTATGGCCCAATTTGGGTGTAAACACAGATCCACCTTACTTATGGGTACCTAGAGTCCATTTTGAGGAGGATAAACCCCCAAAACCGGTTATCCTCTATCTATAAGGCCATTATAAGTTGTCAGACCTCTCCATTGGAAGTCTCTCTGGCTAGGTGTTAGCAAGATATTCCATCCTTGGCGAATGAGGCACTATCGGAGCTGACATCTTCCTGGCGCTTGTCAGTCCTAAGTGCCAGAGATCAGTTGATTCAAACTAAATGGCTCCATCGGGTTTATCTCACGCCAGTTCGGCTATATCAAATGAAATGTTTGTCTTCTGCGGCCTGCTCCAGATGTGGTGAGGAGAGAGGTACCTTTTTTCATATGATATGGGAGTGTCCGATCCTACAGAATTACTGGAGGGAGATACATGACTTCTTAATTCAATAACTAGGTCTTCCCAACGTGTTTTCACCAGATAACAGCCTCTTGGGCTTAGTGGAGGAAATTGGTCCCGGTAGGGCTGAATGCACCCTATATAGACTACTACTCTTCTATGCTTGGAAAACTATCCTTCTAAATTGGAAACCTCCAAAGGTGCCCTCCCTAGAACAATGGAAACAACTGGTCAATGCACAATTACCAAAATACAAGACCACGTACGCTGCTAAGGGCATCCCCAAGAGATTCTCATTGGTCTGGAGTAACTGGATTGCAGCACTAACTGTGTGAACAGTCATGACTGAATGTGGCAGATCAGGGATGGAACGGAAAGTTATGAATGCGCAGAATGAATGAGATGTGTGATGGTTGTGATAGAGGCATTGACAAGATGTATGAGTAGAGGCAAACGCGCCTAGGAATACAGAAAATATACCGGATAACTTTCGCTAGTGTGGCATGAGGACACACTGGAACGTTCTCGCTAGTTTCATGTTTCAAGAACTCATCCTGTTCTAGTGCTTACGACACTGCCTAATAATGTACAGATATATGAATAGCTTACATGAAGAATTGTATATAATATGAACAGATTGATCTTTGTATTTTCTGTAATACCTCTAATGCTTCTGTGAAAGAATGTATTGATGTGATGTGAAATGTTAATTTTTCTTGAAAGAAAAAAAAGTTCAAAAAATGTTTATAAATAAAGCCTTATAAAAAAAAAAAAGAATACATGACTATAGGAACATCAGAGTTCACATAGGTGTGTGTTTTTTTTTGTCTCTCCTCCCCCATCTCCCTCCTGCTTCTTCTGCCTCCACCTTGTCCCCCATTTTCCCTGTGTCTTGCAATGATGATAGGTATTGATCACATGAGGCCACAGTTTCTATTTAACAAATTGGGATATATGTATATTGTTTCTGTGCATGAAGAGCTTGTTAACAACTGAACTATATAATATATACACTTATGTTGCTATGCTGAGACGCAGTTCGGGAGTAGATTACCATCTATTGATGTATACATCTATTTAGGTATAGATTTATTGTTTCTGCTCGCCGCATAAATTTTGTGCTAATTTTGAATGCAATATATGCAATACACTGTAAATAAATACAATGGAGCACGAATGTATAAACGTTTCTGCATATTCCCATTGTGACATGATGAATTAGGTGGCTAGCCGTGACCTGGTAGAGTGAATCTTTAATGGGGAAGGTGGGAGGTGAAGTTGCGGGAGGGAGGGCAGGCTAACCATAGGGCCTGTATCTTTATTATAATGAATATGTATATCAGATACAGGGGAGAGTTGGTTTATGGGAAGAGACTAAGACAATAGTGTACAGTACAATGGAGTGTGTATTCCCTATGAACTGTAGCCCATGCAACCTCAAGCCATGATACTTCCACTATCATGCTTGACTGTAGGCAAGACACACTCGTCTTTGTACATCTATTGCTGCCACACATGCGTGACACCATCTGAACCAAATAAGTATATCTTGTTATCTCATTCGACCACAGGACATGGCTCCATCAATCCATGTGCTAAGTCTGCTTGTCTTCAGCAAATTGTTTGCAAGCTTTTTATGCATCATCTTTAGAATAGGCTTCCTTCTGGGGTGACAATAATGAAGACCAATTTGATACAATGTGTGGTCTGAGCACTCACAGGCTGACTCCCACCCCTTTAACCTTTGCAGCAATGCTGACAGCACTCATACATCTATTTTGAAAGACAATCTTTGGATATGATGCAGAGCACATGCACAACTTTTTTGGTCGACTATGGTGAGGCCTGTTCTTAGTGGAACTTGTCTTGTTAAACCGCTGTATGGTCTTGGCCACCATGCTGCAGCTCAGTTTCAAGGTGCTGGCAAACATCTTATAGTCTATCTTTATGTGAAGCAATAATTCTTTTTTTTTAGATCCTCAGAGAGTTCCTTGCCATAAGGTGCCATGTTGATCTTCCAGTGACCAGTATGAAAGAGTGTGAGAGCGATAACATCAACTTTAACACACCCGCTCCCCATTCACACCTGAGACGTTGTAAGACTAACAAGTCACATGACACTGAGGAGGGAAAATGGCAAATCGGGAACAAATTGCCCATTTTCACTTAGGGGTGTACTCACTTTTGTGGACAGCAGTTTAGACATTTACACTGCTATAAAATCTGTACACTGGCTACCTAACATAGCATCAAAGTGTTATATCTTCAGTGTTGTCCTATGAAAAGATATAATACAATATTTACAAAAATGTGAGTGGTGTACTCACTTTTGTGAGATATCATAGTTGTAATAAGCATAAAAGTATAGTACATTTGTAATTAATTTGCTGTTCTTATTTTGCACTTATTCCAAGTAAAACCTATATTATAGTTCATAGCTGTATTCTTATTCCTGCTGGTTGCTCCTGGATCAGTCAGTCACCTACAAAAGACCATAGCACCTATGACTGCGATGCAAATTTTTTTGGGTTTCAAGTGACCTATTTCCCATACAGGGACACTTCTTCTCTGATTCTTGTATAATTTTGTTAAGCTGAAAGGGCTTAGGTCCAATTTACATCTGCACTTTTATTTCTGGTTTTCTGTTTTGGTGATAGAAGATAAAATGGAAAACAGCAACAAGGCCAAATTTATTGCCTTATGTGCAGGTATGGCGCCTGATGGACCCGCCCCCCCCCCCCATTGACTATTATAGGGTCTGTCAAGTTACTGTAATTTGAACAAAAAAATAGCACTGCATTATGTGCTAACGGAACCTCTGGCACAGATGTAAATTGGGCTTTATGTGTGTAATAGTGTTGGACTACGAGAAACTGTAATTTCTTTCTTTAACAAAACTGTTAGGTGCATATGCTTCAAAGGGAATATTTATTACTGTATCTGCTGTTATGTCATGTTTTTTAATTATATTAGTCAGTGTCAGTGAAAGTTCAGAATGAAGACTTTGGGCCACATGTATGAAAACTGTCTAGGTCTAAAATTCACTTTGTTGCCCATAGCAACCAATCAGAGCGCCTCTCTCATTTTTCCAGAGCACTATATGAAATGAAAGGGGAGCTCTGATTGCTTGCTATGGGCAACAAAGTGAGTTTTAGACCTAGACAGTTTTCATACATGTGGCCCTTATTGTTCAGAGGCCTATTGAAAATCCTGTAGAAAATATTCCCAAAAGTGTGTGTGGACCAGAGTCATAAGAGACAGAGATATTTTTGCAGTTAGCCAAACCAAAGGCTTCATATTTATGAGAGTACTTTCCTCCTGGAAGTGAGACGTCCAATCCATGTAACTACTAAGAATGTGTAATGAGGTTAAAAAGGGTTGTCCTGTGAATTATGGAAGAACACCACTATAACTATGTGTTGCCCTCCTAAATGACTCCTTACAGGTTTGCATTCTTGTGTTTAACCCATTTACATGACTTTATTTGCAGGCAATGCCATTCTTAGATGCTGCTGTGTAATGTGAACATGTGGCACTTTGTTATTTTACTACACTTTACTATAGTTGTGACAATGTACTGGCATTTGGCAGCATGGAGATGAGAAATTTTACTATGTGCCTGTCATGGCGGCCGCGGGCGCTGCTGCCCCTGCGGCCATTCCCCTGCCTGCTGGGGGTCCGGCGCGGGCATCGCAGGCACCCATGACCACCCCCCGTCCCCACGCCGGCTCTCTTACCTGGCCACGCTCCGATGCACGCCGCTCCTGTCCGTCCCGGCCGTTGTGCGCATGCCCGCCCCCATCGCGCGCGATGGCTGGTCTAGATTTAAAGGGCCAGTGTTCCGGTAATTGGCTTATTGCCAGACACTGGTCCTATATAAGGGTTATGCCCCCAGCACTCACTGCCAGATCGTTGGTGTGCGTTAGTGAGCTTAGAGTGTCTCTAGTGTCCGTATTGATTACCAGTGTACTAGTCCGCCTGCTTAGGTTTCCTGTCCTTGCCTGTTTGCCGCCTGCCCTGACCGCCTGCCCGTCTCTGACCACGAACCTCTGCCGCCTGCCCTGACCTTCTGCCTGTCCCCGACTACGCCTTGGATTACGATTCTGTACCACGCAGTACCCCGGCTGCCACCGCAAGCAAGTCACGTCAGGGGTAAAGACCTGGTAGCCTCAAGCTGCAGCAAGTCATCCCGCTTTGCGGCGGGCTCTGGTGAACACGGGGGGCTACTTAGATTCCGTTCCCTGGCGTGGCTTAACTATCATCACTTGCGGTGGTCCAGTGAATCCACCGTACCCTTACAGTACGATCTGGCCATGGATTCCGCCAGGGTACCACTGCCTGAACTCCGGGACGTTGCGATGGCCGTCGCCCTGCAGAGTCAGCGTATCGACCAGCTTGCGGCCATGATTCAGAACCTTGCGGCTCGCCTACCTCCGCCTGCAGCTGCTGCCGTCCCGCCTACACCTGTTGCTCCTGCAGCCTCGGCTCTTCCTGCTCCAACACTGGGACCTTCTCTGCATCTGCCGCTTCCCTTTCTCTATGATGGAGACCCCAAGAAGTGCAGAGGCTTCATCAGTCAATGCTCCATCCACATCGAGATGCTGGGACATCAGTTTCCTACTGAGCGGGCTAAAGTGGCCTTCATTATTAGCCTCCTATCGGGCACAGCTCTGGCCTGGGCCACTCCGTTGTGGGACCGTGGAGATCTGCTGACGGCTAATCTGCAAACCTTCCTCCAGGGATTCCGTACTGTCTTTGAGGAGCCTGGTTGCACCTCCTCTGCTGCCGCAGCCCTGCTCCGTCTCCGTCAGGGCGACTCCACTGTGGGACAGTACTCGGTGCAGTTCCGCACCTTAGCCTCGGACTTGGACTGGAATAACGAGGCTTTGGTGGCAATGTTCTGGCAAGGTCTCTCGGGACTCATTAAAGATGAGCTCGCGGGTCGGGAACTGTCTTCTTCGCTGGACGAATTGATTCGGTTGGCCACCCAGATCGATATCCGCTTTGCTGAAAGACAACAAGAGCTCTGCCTCCAATGTGAGCCTACTCAACCATGCCGGCTACCTCGCTTAGCTCCTGTCTTTCAAAGCCCTCCACTTCCTCCGCCAATGGTTCATGAGGACGAATCCATGCAGGTGGAAAGAGCTCATTTGACCCAGGAGGAACGCTCACAGCGACGTCTGGGCAGTTATGCTTCTACTGTGGCTGGTTCCGGCCACTTCATTGGGGACTGTCCGGTACGCCCGGGAAACTCCCCCCCTAGGGCTCACAGGAGAGGCATCCCTAGGTGTCAGACCCGGCTTTTCCCATTCTGACCATTCCTGTTCTATGTGGAATTTCGCCGGACAGCACCTTTCAGGCTACCGCCTTCCTGGACTCGGGGTCCACTGGTAACTTTATCAGCCACGCGCTGGTTTCTCAGTACCGGCTTCCAGTGACCCCCCCTGCAGAAACAGATGTTTGTCTCCTCAGTCAGTGGCGAATGCCTCAAGGATGCCATTCGGTTCTGCACTGCGCCCCTCACACTGCGGCTTGGGGCGCTACATCAGGAAACAGTGAAACTACCCGTACTGCCTCGTTCCTCTTCTGAGATCCTTCTGGGCCTTCCCTTGTTACAAGAGCATGCTCAGACCCTAAACTGGAACACAGGCGAGATTCTTCGCTGGGGCCCAGCATGCCACTCACGATGCCTTAGGGTGCTCTGCCCAGCCCGTCGGCCTGCCTCTACCGACCCTAACAAGTCTCTGCCAGGTCTGCCTGCTCCTTACCAGGACTTTTCCAATGTTTTTTTCTGAAAGACAGGCTGAAACTTGCCTCCGCACCGGCCCTTGATTGCCCTATTGCCTGCAACCGGTACTATTTCTCCCCGAGGCAGAGTTTATCCTCTTTCCGTCCCGGAGACAAAGGGCCCGATGGTTTCCGACTACATCCAAGAGAATCTCCGCAAAGGCTTTATATGCAAGTCGTCCTCGCCTGCGGGAGCCGGATTCTTCTTTGTCGAAAAGAAAGATGGAACCCTCCGGCCCTGTATCGATTATCGTGCCCTGAACAAAATAACCATAAAGACTCGATACCCCCTGCCTTTGATCTCGGAGCTGTTTGACCGCCTACGTGGCGCAAAATTTTTTTCTAAACTGGACCTTCGCGGTGCCTTAAAATTTCTGATTCGCATCCGGAAAGGTGACGAGTGGAAACAGCCTTTAACACCGTGTTTGGCCACTTCGAATTTTCTGTCATGCCATTTGGTCTCTGCAACGCCTGCTGTTTTCCCAAAACTTCGTTAATGAGATTTTCCCGGGGATCTTTATATGTCTGCGTTATAGTTTATCTAGACGATATTCTCATCTATTCTCCAGACCTAGAGACTCACCTTTTAAAACGTCCGCCAGGTGCTCAGACGTCTCCAAAAACCACCAACTTATGCCAAGTTGGAGAAGTGCCTGTTCGAGCGCACCTCCTGCCCTTTTTAAAGGGTACATCGTGTCGGACCAAGGTATACAGATGGACCCGACCAAGCTCTCTGCTGCCCTGCAGTGGCCCCATCCTGTGGGCCTTTGGGCCATCCAGCGCTTTTTTAGGCTTGCCGATTATTACAGGCAATTTATCCACAGTTCCCCTCTCTGGTGGCTCCAATGGTGGCCTCAACAAGAAGGGTGCCGGACCCCAAATCATGGCCTCCTGAGGCCCAAGAGGCATTCAAACGTCTAAAAAGTGGCGTTTGCTTCCGCTCCTGTTCTCTCTCGTCGGACCCTCAGCGCCCGTTTGTCTTAGAGGTCGACGCCCCTCAGTTGGGGCCGGCGCCGTTTTTCTTCAGAAGTCCTCCTGGGGAAAATTTTTGCGGACGTGTGGATTCTTCCCCAAAGATCTTCACTCCTGCCGAACGCAATTACACTATCAGGGATCGGGAACTTCTTGCTATAAAGTTGGCCTTAGAAGAATGGCGTCACTTGCTGGAGGGGGCTCACCCTCCCATAGAGATCTACACCGATAAAAAGAATTTTTCTATATCTAAAATTCTGCTCAGCGATTGAATCCACGTCAAGCCAGTTGGTCGCTTTTTTTTAGCCCGTGTTGATTTATTTCAACACATCCGACCGGCGGAAAAAAACGTCAGGGCGGACGCGCGCTCTAGGTACTCCGACACCGGGGGCTTGGAGCCACCATGCAGCACATTATTCCTCCGGAACGGCTTTTTCGGCAGCTCCTGTTTGACCTTCAACAGTTAAACCCCCTGGGAAGACCTATGGGCCGTCCCGGTTTGCGGCCTCGAATCCTTAAATGGGGACATTCTTCTCGAACAGCTGGTTTATCCTGGGTTCGAAATTTCCCTACAACTCATCTCAAGATATTATTGGTGGCCCACTCTCTTGCAGGACGTTAGAGACTTTGTCTTTTGCCCGTACCTCCTGTGCTCGGAAAAAAAGTTCCTCGTTCAGACCCGCGGGTCTGCTTCAGCCTCTCCGGTGCCAGAGAAAACCGTGGTCCCATATTGCTATGGATTTTGTCACTGACTAAACAGGCCTCATCCCGGAAAAAAACGGTCATTTGGGGGGGTGGTTGACAGATTTTCTAAAAAGGCTCATTTTGTGCCCCTGCCTGGGTTACCCTTGGCACCTCAGCTAGCCCAGCTTTTCTTCCCCCACATCTTTCGGCTACACGGGCTCCCTTTTCACATCATCTCTGATAGGGGAGTCCAGTTTGTATCTAAATTCTGGCAGGCTCTCTGTGCCCAGTTACGGGTTCAGCTGGACTTTTCATCTGCGTACCACCCTCAGACCAAGGGCAGGTGGAGAGGGTCAACCCAAATTTTAGGCACTTATCTAGCATTTTTGTGTCTGCCCGTCAGGATAACTGGTCTGACCCTTCTCCCCTGGGCAGGGAAATTTTCATATAATTCCCTGGACTCAGAGTCCGCTGGAGCCGCTCCCTTTTTTATTGTGTTTGGGTTACAAACCCCCCCCGCCTCTCCCCCTAGCGTTTGTGTCACGTTCCTGCCCTTTGGATGCCCAAGTACGAGGGCATCAAGTCACTCTGGCAGGTCATCATCAGGCTCTTCTTCGGGCTTCCACTCGTACTAAAGTTCAGGCCGATAGGTACGGAGACCTCCCCCTGTATTTAAGCCAGGTGATAGGGTTTGGCTATCGGCCAAATACATCCGTTTCAAGGTACCCAGATACAAGCTGGGCCCTAAATATTTTGGCCCTTTTGTGGTACTTCATCAGCTTAACCGGGTCTCCTACAAGCTCCGCTTGCCTCCCACTCTGCGTGGCCCGAACGCCTTCCATGTCTCGCTCCTCAAGCCTGTGAGGCTGAATCGCTTCTCCCGTGGATCTGTCTCACCTTCTCCTGTGGCCAACTCTGATAACATCTTTGAGGTCAAGGAGGTGCTGGCGCAGAAGACAGTGAGGGGGAAGCGGTTCTTTCTCATCGACTGGAAGGGGTTCGGGCCAGAGGAGCGTTCGTGGGAACCTGAAGGCAACCTGTCACCTGATCTCCTTGCTAGGTTCAAAAAAAAGAGGGGGAGACCTAAGGGGGGGGTACTGTCATGGCAGCCGCGGGCGCTGCTTCCCCTGTGGCCGTTCCCCTGCCTGCTGGGGGTCCGGCGCGGGCATCGCGGGCACCCGCGACCAGCCCCGTCCCCACGCCGGCTCTCTTACCTGGCCGCACTCCGGTTTCACGCCGCTCCTGTCCGTTTCCCGGCCGTCGTGCGCATGCCCGCCCCCTAAACGGCGACGGCTGGTTAGATTTAAAGGGCCAGTGTCCCGGTAATTGGCTTATTGCCAGGGCACTGGTCCTATATAAGGGGTTTCGCCCCAGCACTCGCTGCCAGATCGTTGGTGTGCATTAGTGAGCTTAGAGTGTCTCTAGTGTCCGTATTGATTACCAGTGTACCAGTCCGCCTGCTTACGTTTCCTGTCCTTGCCTGTTTGCCGCCTGCCCTGACCGGCTGCCCGTCTCTGACCACGAACCTCTGCCGCCTGCCCTGACCTTCTGCCTGTCCCCGACTACGCCTTGTATTACGATTCTGTACCACGCAGTACCCCGGCCTCCACCGCAAGCAAGTCACGTCAGGGGTAACGACATGGTAGCCTAACGCCGCAGCAAGTCCATCCCGCTGTGCGGCGGGCTCTGGTGAAAACCGAGGGCTACATAGATTCCGGTCCCGGGCGTGGCTTAACGATCCTCGCTTGCGGTGGTCCAGCGAATCCACCGAACCCTTCCAGTGCCCAATAACCAATGTAGGTATTCCGGTAGGGGCTAGCATAGGACACACGTGAACAGGGTTGACTGGTGACCAAGATTGATAGGTGACCAGAAGACTGTGTGTATAATTTCTTGGCAAGTCTCCAGTTCCACATAAAATGAATAGTTCCACCATTGTGAAATGTTGTGTAGTGTGCATTTATGATGAGCACAGTGGTGAAGGTTGGACAGCCAAGCTTCATGCTAAACAAAAAGTGACCATACAATCAGGGGACACAGGCTAGGATAGATAGAGTGTTGCCTACTTGAGAGAAGTGTCCATCATAAAGTACCTCAACTAAGTCAACAAACCCACTGTGAGTGCTGCAAAAGCATGTATCTGTGCATATTTCTTGCTGTACTACCTCCTTAGTGAGGTGCTCACCACTAGGCCTATGTTAGTACCATTCACATGGAGGTCATCCCATAAATGGTAGCAGCCTAGCAGTCACAAGAACCCATAGAGGCACCAGGCTTTCATAAACAAGTGGCTGGTGAAACCCCAGGAGAATTATAGAATTAACCCACCAAATGAGAACATGCATTGCCAAGTGTTTGTGCCACTTAAAGTGATTGAAAACATCAAGGTTCAATGCCTCTGTGTGATTAAAAAAGTAATTATTACATACAGCCTTGTAAGCAGAAATGAGTTGGTAACTGGCTACATCCTACTTACCACGCATTTTGTACCGAGACTTCAGCTACTAAAGAATATACAAATATCTATATATGTATAGTGGTACAGTTAACTGGCATTTTATGGTGGTGGGAGTTTAAGATCTTGGACCAAAATCAAATCTGTGATTAAAAATTTACTGTACCAAATAATGCAAACTACTATGTCTTTTCACACGTGGTTCTCAGACAACTATAACATAGCAACCAGTGTCAGGTTTTGACTACTACATTACACATCTTTTATATTGGTATAAGGAAATTTTGTGTTCTGTCGGTTCCTTGCATGGATCATCTCTGAACGTGTTTATAATTTATTAAATGTAATGTCATGTTGATATAAAGATAATAATGTAATGGAATACCTCCAATGGAAAATAAAAATGTTACTGTGTTTTAACATCCACAAATATAATACCTTTGTGAACTATTTCTCTTCAAAGCTAAGTCACATATACTGCAGACCAGGAAGCTTTTATTCGGCTGTCTACGCTGCACAGCATTAAGATCGTATCGTCGGCGCGTTCGTGCGGCCCCATAGACGGCAATAGAAAAGACGAGCTGTAGTCTCCACAGCTCATCTTTTCTCCGCTCGTCTTCTGGCGCCGGTGTATTATACAACATGTTGTATAATACGCCAGCGCTTTTAGTTTTCTTGGCGTCTTCCCATACAATACAATTGTATGGGTGACATCCAAAAAACGAGAAACGACCACGTTTTTTGTGCAAGACGTGACAAAAACTGCGGTCCTGCATCAGAAAAATAACGCCCGCTTTCGGGCTGTTTTTTGTCCGATGCAGTGTAGACCTAGCCTTATTCTCTGCAAAATATATGCAGTAAAGCACTACCCCAGCCTTGGTAATTCTATTTCTGAGACTGTTAGATTGCATTATAAGGAGAAAGATTTCCTGCTTATATCAGTCCACTAATAACTGGACTCATTTTAACTAGCTGTTTGAGTAAGATATTTAAATTAATAAAGCTATACAGGAATAAAGTGATGGGCTACAATAATTCAAGACACTTCCTACTCTGCCCCACATGAAAAGTAATAACTAGACATGGGCGAATTTCTCAAAAATTCGATTCGGTCACTTCGCCGAATTTTCCGACAAAAATAAATTCGGTCCGAATTACTTCGGGACGAATCGCGTTAAAAAGCAGCTATTTCCAGGCTGCACAGAGCCTGCAGGGTGCTGTAGAACGTTGTGCCATGCTTAAATATGCAGAGGGAGCTTGGTTTGGTCTTCATACAATGTTGTGTTTTAGTATAACACGCAGATGACTGCCGCCGCTCTTAGAATCGCTTCACTATAAAATTCCCTGGGCACTTAAGAGGGCAAAACTGACCAAAAAACTCAAGCGGGAATGTAGCCTGATAAAGTCATGCCAGCGAAAGCTGGAAAAAAAACAAGCTGAGAGCTCAGGTGGCAACATTAGTGACAGAGTGTGGAGGTGACGGCGGCAGCCACAGCAGCATGAGGTCAGAGAGTGGCACAATGACATTCTGGAGGTGGCAAAACAGGAGGAAGCCACAGAATGGCACAATGACTGAGAGCGGAGGTCACGGCGGCAGTAGCATGAGGTCAGGCAGTGGCACAATGACATTCTGGAGGTGGCAAAACAGGAGGAAGCCACAGAATGGCACAATGACTGAGAGCGGAGGTCACGGCGGCAGCAGCATGAGGTCAGGCAGTGGCACAATGACACAGTGTGGAGGACACGGCAGCAGCCACAGCAGCAGCATGAGGTCAGAAAGTGGCACAATGACACAGTGTGGAGGACACGGCAGCAGCCACAGCAGCAGCATGAGGTCAGAAAGTGGCACAATGACACAGTGTGGAGGACACAGCAGCAGCCACAGCAGCAGCATGAGGTCAGACAGTGGCACAATGACATTCTGGAGGTGGCAAAACAGTATTAGGCCACAGAGTGGCACAATCACACAGTGTAGAGGTCACAACAGCAGCAGTATGAGGTCAGGCACAATGACATTCTGGAGGTGGCAAAACAGGAGGAAGCCACAGAATGGCACAAATGAACTGAGAGCGGAGGTCACTGGCGGCAGCAGCATGAAGGTCAGCAGTGGCACAATTACACAGTGTGGAGGACACTGCAGCAGCCACAGCAGCAGCATGAGGTCAGAAAGTGGCACAATGACATTCTGGAGGTGGCAAAACAGTATTAGGCCACAGAGTGGCACAATCACACAGTGTAGAGGTCACAACAATAGCAGTACAAGGTCAGGCAGTGGCACAATGACATTCTGGAGGTGGCCAAACAGTATTAGGCCACAGTGTGGCACAATGACACAGTGTGGAGGGCACGGCAGGAGTCACAGCAGCAGCATGAGGTCAGAGAGTGGCACAATGACATTCTGGAGGTGGCAAAACAGGAGGAATCTACACAGTGGCACAAAGACGGCGATCGGCGGACACCGCGGCAGCAGCATGAGGTCAGCAGTGGCACAATGACACAGTGTGGAGGACAGGCAGCAGCCACAACCC
>JAODAL010027752.1:0-54418 GCA_025379985.1 Phyllomedusa bahiana
AGATCTTTAGATCTCTCATTTCAATAAAATCAGTGAATACTTGTTGTATGACTGGTTCCTATGACAACTGTCACACGATGCCGGGGCGTGCCCACAGGGCACGGCCGGGCGTCGTGACGTCACAGACAACCCGGAAGGCATTCTCTGCCCTCCGTGCTGTCTGTAAGGAGGCAGGAGCCGCACGGATCTCCTGATCCGTGCGCTGCTGCCGCTGACAAAGACGCAGGAGGAGCGATCTCCTCCTGCGTCTCTCTTAGTTATTTCGACCGGATTGTCGCGATAATTACGGGGTTATCCGCGCCCCCCCCCCCCCCCCCCCCCCCCCCGAGCGATCCGGGGTCGGGGCCGATGGTGCGGGATGTCAGCTGTAATTTACAGCTGACACCCCGCGCCGATCACGCAAACTCTGCTTTAGAGTTCGCGCGATCCTCAGGACGTATCCATACATCCAGGTGCGTTAACCCCCAAACGACCTGGACGTATGGATACGCCCAAGGTCGTTAAGGGGTTAACAAGGAGCTTAATGGCAAAATTCGCAACAGGTGTTTGATCCCTGAAAGGGCCAATACCTTCTGGGGATCAAGTTGAATTGGAAGTTACACAGTCCTCCTCATCGTCCTGTTACCATTTTGTCCTCATGAGACCAAGACAACACCTTACAATTGATAAACAGTACCTCGCCTCTGTGAGACTTCAAGCAGGATGTTCTCAGACAGAAGTGGCCACTGAGGTTAGAGTGTCACAGAGTGCCATCCGCAGGTTGGACCATCGATACAGAGAGACTGGACGAGTCACAAAGAGGCAACCGGGTGATGAAGGCCTCACAACGCTAGACCCATGTAAGGGATGTGGGTGGAGGGGGGGGGGGGACCCACGAAAGGTGAACAGCATGATGAGGAGAACTGTTTCAATCCCAGTTCAAATGGATCCCCTAAATGTATTGGGCAATTCAGGGATCAAACACCTGTTGTGAATTTTGCCATTAAGCTCCTTGTTAGAAATCAGCAAGTTATACAAAATGTTCTGAAGCATTGCATAGTTGGACATGTGCTTTCTAAGATTAAGAGATGGTCTTGTTTAGTTAATCTTTTATGTTCATCCTGAAATTTCAACCAAAAGCCAAAAATCCCTAAATTTGTGTGAGTAGTCTAAATCCCATTAAGAATCCGTGACAGGACTTGAAAATTGCTGTTCACAAATGTTCACCAACCAATCTGACTAAGCAAAAAATGGGCAAAAATTCCAGCCTCTAGATGTGTAAGGGCATGTTTACACAACGGATTTGGCCACGGTTGTGGCCGTGGCTTCCGACGCGGTTTCCCGCGGCCAGATCGTTCCTAGTTTATTAACATGGTTTCCTATTGGAAACCGCGTTAATATTCACACACCGCGGGTTTGGCCGCGGACTTGCCGCGCGTGTGAGAGAACTCTCCTGTCAGTTCTTGACAGGGAGTTCACAGCGCGGCGGCCGCGGGTGCTGCGCGGCTGGTCCTCGGCTCGCGGCGCCTATTAATTTGCATGGGGGCAAACCCTCTCCGCAAGCCGCGCCCCAAGCTACGCCCCCCTCTCGCTCCGAGACCACGCCCACCGCCGCAAACCCACGTCGGGAGACGCGAGGGTTGGACGAGGTTTGGCCGCGGGAACTGCGGCGAAAGCCGCGGCCAAACCCGTCGTGTGAACGGGGCCTAAAACTGGTAGAGACATCCCCCAACAGACCACAGCTGTCATTGCAGCTAAAGGTGGTCCTACAAAGTATTCACTCAGGGGGGGCTGATTGTATATGCTCAATACATTTTTTTGTTTTTTTAATTTGTAGAAAGTTAAAACCGCTAAGAAGATAATATTATTTATGAATACCTCATTTTAATTATTATAAAAATCTGTATTGGTGATAGATTTCCTTTAAAGGGAATGTGTCATCACAAAATGACTTATTGTTTAAATTGTATTTTATGTTAAACTTATTTTAACACTTTTTATAATAATTTTTTGATGTCAATAGGTTAAAAAAAAAAACGTAAAATTTGCCAATATGTTAAGCAGTAGTTGTTGATACAGTCTTGCTGTTTCGAGTAGCCCTGTAAGGGCAACCATAAAACTGATGTCGCCCTCTATGAAAATAAGTTTGCCAACTGTGTTGATAACAATATGCGGGGTACAAACTGCCCACAATTAGTAGGCTAATAAATCATGCAACCACTGACAAAGTTTGATTTATCAGTTTTATCTGTTGTTTCTAAGTGTACAAATTATCGTGTGCTATGAATCATGTTCTGGACGTGAATTTTTTTTTTTTTTTTTTTTATATTTTTAAAATTATATTTTGTATTGTGCTTTATACATGAAATACATGAATTTATGTAGACCCAGGTTCTTTCAGTAAACACTTTATTTCATGAGAAATTTTACATGGTGTACTTAAAGGGAATGTGTCATCACAAAATGACTTTTTTTTAAATTTTTCATATCACTTTCAATATTTTTTAATAATGCTTAAGTTTTCACTTTGGCCACTAGGCCTTGATTGCACTGCTTTAACAGTCAGAGAGCTGCTTTACAGCAGCTTCAAGCACATAGGAGACTTAAGACTGACTCGGTCTCATTCACTTTTATAGGAGAGTTTTCTAGTCATGCTCTGTGACCTGGGAAGAAGTCACTGTGCAGGGAGGTGAAAGGGTAAACTGTGACGATCTCCTCTTGGGACTGGTGAATCCTGTGTTATCTATTCACACTGGTGTCTCAGTTTGGGGAAAAGACAGGTGTGCACGCTGAACTCCCGGCAAGGAAGTAGTCGCAAACATCACCAAGTGCTTCCGTGTAGAATAACGAGCAACTTTATTGTAGAAAATAGTTAAAACAGCACGCACAGCATACAAGGCAGCCTGTAAATAACTCTGTTTGACCCTCTTTGTGCTGATCATGAGCAGACAACTGAGAATCTTTCTGTACAGAACAGGAAGTGTCAGACTATTAGGCCTAGTGGCCAGAATGAAAACTGCAGGAATTATTAAAAAATATTGAAAGTGATATGGAAAAGAAAAATAACCAAAAATTCTTGTGTGTTGAACATAAAAATGTGAGTTAAACAAGAAGTCATTTTTGATGACACATTCCCTTTAAAATTCAGGTTGCCAGTAATGTTGACCCCAGCATCGGTTACATGTCGTTCACTGAGAGCTTGTCATTACAGCCACAGATTTTTTTCCAGTTGGGGTTGTTAGAATTTTCTCAGTCACATGTGAGTTGTCACCTTCTCCTGGCTCCTTAGTTGGGGTTTCTCCTTTAAATTGGTTGTATGTTTTGAAGAGCTCTTTTGGGAACCTCTGCGATCTACGTTTAGCCTTTAAATATAGTCTTGTGCTCTATAGCTTAATGGACTCATAATGCATGATTACACAACTTCAGAGCCAGCCCTGTTAAATGAAGTGGTGACATTTTATGCGCAATTAAGCAAGCTAGAACACTTCTCCCGCTCTTAGCTGGGAGTACACTGCAGCCGGCACCGACCGAATTCCAGTGTACATTGCAGATTATTTAGGAAGAAAAGATTACCTCTTTATCACCATTCACTAGAAAAGATGACAAGGGTACACAGCAGGCTTGGCTGGCATGATAGCATTGTTTGGGCACCATCATACTGGCAGAGGTGACAAAGCAACAGGACACTGGAATCGTTCAGGAGCTACTGTATATATGTGGTAATAGTGTGGGTTGTGTAGGCTAAATTATAAAATATTTGTAGGGCACTATACTGCTCATATCGAGTCATAAGAGTCTTCCATGGGGCTATAGCCTGTAGTGACCGGATGTAGCCAAAAGATGTGATTCACTAGGTGACTAAGTGGGTATGACCATCTTTGTTTGGTGTTACCATCTGTCTTCCAGAGTAGTCTGAGCAAATATGGCGAAAGCAGAACTGAACTGTCAGTCACTGCCGTAGAGCCACCCACAGCCTGAACAGGACATGTGAGCCTGTAGCTGAAGAGCTGCCCAAAAGCCTGAACATTAAAGAGAACCTGTCACATAGATTTTTGCCCCCCTTGCTGAGGGCCGCACAAGCTAGTGTCAGACCTGCTGTTTCCAGTGCTGTGTCCCTTCTGTAAGATGCTGGAGTTTTCATGTATTTAATGCTCAAATTTGCCGTTTTCAGCCAGAAGAGTCATTCGAAGAGTCAGTTTTTTTTTTCTTCCAAACCCCGCCCACCTGAGGCTAGCCCCGTCCAGCTCAACTGACAGACCTATTACTTTGAATAGGTAGAAACATGTGAATAACTGTCAGTGGACGGGGCTAGCCTTTGGTGGGCGGGGCTAACACCTGCTCATGAATAAGATTTAAGGGGTAAATGCTCTAAAACTACAGCATCTTACAGAATAAGGGGCACAGTGCTGGGAACAGCATGTCTGACATTAGCTTGTGCTGTCCTCAGCAAGGGGCATAACCTATGTGACAGGTTCTCTTTAAGTGGGGACCTGAGGCTGGCTGTGAAACCGCATAGGGGGAAAACTGATTTAAAGAGGTTTTTTCACTATGATGATTAGCTTTTAACATGTAGGGAAAGGTAGATGTAGACTATTAATTTGTTTTGTTGATTTTTCCTTGACTCAGGAGATTGAGATTTTATCTCCTCTTAGACTGCACAAGTTTATTTGGCTACCGACCATCTCTCATTGCTCCAAGTTGCACTTAGTCCGTCCGTCCACGGCAAGTCACTGCCTGCAGAAGCTTATCTCTAGCAATGGACTTTATTTTTAAAGCTCTGTAGCCTTGTGTATCACACTTTATAAATCTCTCCTGCAGTCATCTCACTGTACCTGGAATAGCTAGGAACAGCAGATCTGATCTGTCAATCACTGCTATAGACCTGCCAACAACCCAAACAGGATGTTGAAGTATAAAGCTGGCTGTGGCTCTGTGAAGCTGCATAGTGAGAAAACCCCTTTAAGTTATGGTATTGATAAGAAATGAACTGATGTAGAGTATATAAAGAATTTAATATATTCTCTCACACACCCCTCCAGACTGCAGGTGCCCATATGCATAATAGTGTAGAAATCAAAGGAATCTGACCACTCCTGCGAGACTGACCACGTTCTTCTGTGTATTGGGGTTGGAAACTGATGGCAGATGTTGGGGGGGGAGAGGAGGGAGAGTCTGTTCTTGGCTTATTCCACTGTGGCAATAGAGAAAACACGCATGGTGCACCTGGAAGAGCATGCTTTGTGGGTGGGGTAATTGGGAAGAATAGATGTACAAAAACATTTTTGGATAGTACAGGGAACAGTTTTTACGTTTGTTTTCCTGTCTGTGCCCTTTTTTTAGAACATTTCACCTAATGTTCTGTATCTCGTGTAGTTGTGGCATGCTGGCACTTGGATATCATGGTGCGTGACTCAGTGTTGAATGTCAGCCACGCTCCATAAGTCTCCGTTTGTAACTAGTTGGAACGATGTAAGTAGGGAGACTGCCTGTATTATGAAAGTGTTTGGCTGAAGGATATTGAGGGTATAAAATTAAGAGAACCGCTTAAAGGGGTTTTTCCAAGAAGTAAGTTCCTTACCTAACAGGCTGATACTCCCCTCTTGAGGCTTGAAAAAAGGGGCGTTTTGTTTCTGTTTAAAAAAACAAGTACCTCCTCTATGATGTCATCACTCTACCTCTGTATTTGAGCAAACATTGTTTTGCTAATCCACAGATGAGAACTGTATTGTGCACAAGCTATATGCAGTTTTATTTCTCCCTCTTATTTGCTCAGGAGAGAAGATAAGCTCAGCAGGCAGCGTTCTTTCATTCCTTCATGAACGGTTACAGGGGGATAGGGGCTGAACAGAGAGCAGGAAGAGTCTACATGTTTACTCAGATAATTACATTACAACCAGTGGATTCTCTATACAAAAGACACAGGATCTTGCTCTCCAGTCCCTTCAAAGCTCGTTCATCAGATAAGAAGTGCAAAAAACGCAAGCGCAGCCAGATCAGCTCCTGGTCGTGTCTAATGTAAACTGTCAGGAAACTAAGGGCATGTAAGTCAGGCTGTAGCTCTCAGAGGCTTCACTTTTTTTTAATGACATATATTTATTAAAGTGATTAAATACCCTTTTTGGAGGATTCCACGTCAACATTAGATCGTGGCAAAACACCTTTAACCTAAAGAGAGAAGAGGAATTAGAGGCAAAACTTAACATTCTTTAGTATTTTAGGATTAAAAAAAAGAGGATCTGAAGTTCCAACAGGGACACACAGTAGCACATTATGTTTGTTTTATTACGTTGTTGTATTACTTTGGTCATTCTACCTAAGAACCATCATTGTCTTGTAAATGAGTTCTTTATTGTAGAAAACCTTTCTTACCCTTAGGCTGTGTTTACACGGCGTAATTGCGGGGCGTAATTACGCCCCCGCAATAAGCCGTGTGGGGCGGGGCGGGAGCGGCCCATAGACTATCATTACTAGCGGCGCGTATACGCCGCTAGTAAATGACCTGTCACTTATCTCCCCCCGCGGCGGATTCCCCGAGCGGGGAGAGGAGGCGTAATCCATAGTTATCTGAGAACTGTGGATTACCGTAATGACTGGGACGTATTCCAGCCGTAATTCGCGCAGTACATCGAGAATTACGGACTGAAATACGTCCCATTTTAAGCCGTGTGAACATAGCCTTAATGTCCCCGTCTGACAAGCTGATCTTGGGGAGGAGTGCTTGAGTTATTTGGCTAATGTTCTTGTATATTAAGTTCTATGACGGTATTCTATTGCTGGTGCACTAGGACAATGTTGGTATTAATAATTAACTGTAGGGTATGCATGATTTATTCAATATGCTGCTCTATAGAGAACGTTCTAGAATTATCCGTTTCCTGTGGCATATCTTTATATGCTCTCTTGTTTTTTTTCAGCTAAAGGAAGTGGATTCAAAGAAAATCTTGAAAGCTATGTTTTCCTATGTTTGGCCGAAAGACCGTCCTGATTTACGAGCAAGAGTTGCCATTTCCCTTGGGCTTTTAGCAGGTGCAAAGGTAAGCAAGCCTGTGGCCTTTATCCAGAAACCCATTAATCATGTCCTCTGGGAGGCTGAAAGAAGTGTCGGCTTGTGGGAGGATGTGACCCTGACATATACTTCTACCTGACATGGAATCATGTTGGCCATCTAGAGGCTAGGGACCATTCTCTTGTACACTTCAGTATGGTGCAGTATCTGCTGCACATTCACAGCTGAGAGTAGCCGAGTATCTGCCAAATGTAGTGGCATCATGCCACATCTTCATCACAGGGGTTGTCTAGTGGACAGTAAGCTGCAGGTGCACAAATAAAAAAGAGAAAAATCTCTGCTCACCCCTTCACCCTGGTTGTTGGTTCCAGCGCTGGGTCTCTCTGGTCTTCTGTTCAATGTCTTCTACTTCCAGTGGGGAACATCACCAATCAGCAACTGCAGTGGTCATGTGCCACTCACAATCACATCACCCTTTGGAGCTGAGCACTTCCATGCTCATGACCACTACAACCGCTGATTGGTGATGTTCACCACCGGAAGTAGAAGACATTGAACAGAAGAGCAGAGAGACCCAGCGCTGGAACCGACGAAGCAAAGTAAAGACAAATACGCTCATCACCACCTGACTATTCACAATCGTGTGTTCGGAAACTGGTCCTGTCAGACCTGAGGATGAGATGATAACTTGTAGGAAAAGCAATGTAAAATCCTGCTTCTAGGTAAGTATCAACATTAAAAGCTCATATTTATTAGAAACAAACAGTTTCCACAGGGGCAATATCCATTCTTGCAAAGTATAGGTTTATTCTCGTCAATTTCATAGGGAGACACAGCAACTTGTGTATAGGCTCTTGCCCTAGGAGACTGACACTAGGCGTTAACCAAGTGTTGACTCTGCCTAGGCAGGCCAGGCTGCTCAGTTATAGCATAGGAGGCAGACGCTGCTCTACAGGTAGTCATTGACACTTTGACAGTGTCTCTCCCCCCCCACCCCCCCCCACTCTCCCTCCTCCCACTTGAGGGCATCCGGAAACCAAAGGCTGCTGTCTGTTTCTCCTTATTTGCCGGTCACCCATCTCCACTTACCACCTCCGTAGTTTCCTTTTGGGTTCTGCTGACCCCACTCTGGAAGGTGTGTGGTACTAATGGGGGTGATTCTGCGTACACCCGAAGATGTCGGGTAGGTGAGCCAGAGGGTCCAGGAAGGTGACTTTTCTTGTGGCCATTACATCCATCTGTCAGGTTTCTGAACTGTTTTTTTTTTTTAATGTAGATTCCCATTTTTAGTTTTTTATAAGGACAAGGTCGTCCTATGTCCCGTGCCTTCATGTCTCCCTAAAGTGGTTTTCTTGTTCCACCTTAGTTGGGACATAGTTCGACCCTCTTTTTGCCCATCCCACAGTCGAGATTGGTCTTTGCATGGCCACTGAATCTTTTAGAAGCTCTGACTCCATTTTTGTTGTTCCAGATGGCCTGCGTAGAGGTCTGGTGGCCTCTAAGACTGGATCCGTTCCAGTTGTGAACCTCTTCCATTCTGCGTTCGTATGGGTGGCCCCAATAGTTTGATTTCCATCTAGTGTCATCCCCCTAGTACAAGGGGCTATACTCAAGGGAAGTACAAAAATCCAAAGGCAAAGTGATGTCCCACTAAACCGGTTTAAGATTCACAGCAACCACTATTACAAATAATTTTCTCCATTTCTTTCATTAAGTTGCTAAAACTAAATTTGTCTCTCTTCCTTCTGTGACTTTTACCATGGGGTTGTCCTCTAGCTTGCCTGGATTCTTGTCAGTCCTGTGGGGCATCTTTACTGTAGGCAGTGTGATGAGTGTTGTAGGAGCTACAGCGGCCACCATATTGGTTGTTATAGAGAATCCATCACAGATATAACTAGGAAATGTTGAAGTAATTTCTAACAACATGGAAGATGAGAAGGGATGAATGTCTTCATTTAGTTATAGCAGAAAATGCTCTATAAAGATATCCCTGTTTTCAGGTGGTAGCGCTCCATCCCATAGACGAGTCTGTGATTACATTGACGTAGAATCTGTTAAGATGATGGATGCTTCTCTAGCAGGCCCTTGTCTTTTATGAAGACACATACAGATGAAGGTTAGACGTTGCAGGGATGTTTTTGGCGCGTAACACTTTGTCAGGCATCATTGCTTTAGACATAACAGCAGACGGTAGGAAATTGCAGGTCCCACAGGTTTGCACTAAACGGCGACGTGATAGGTTACTGTTTCCTTTGAGACTTCCATTTAAAGGTCCTTGGGATAATGTCAGTTTATTTCACACTACTGAGGTCCTGAGACTGGAAATGTCTGCAGCCTCCCCGCTACCTCTCTCTGGTTTTTATACTACTTTTAAAGTTAAGATCAACTTTACATAATTTTCTGGGTTTCACACTTTTCATCGAATGATTTGTTTCTATTATCACACATCACAAATGAGCTGATTTCATTGGTATAAACACGATATTGTGTTTTGATTGCCATGTGTAATTCTTTAAAAAAAAAAAAAAAAAAGGATAAATTGGGTATTGATTTTGGTTTACTCTAGGACAGGGTTGAGAAGTTGAGATCTACTACTGGAACTTCAGATTTTTTGAGATCCACAATGATGATTGAACAACCATCCCTGAATGTCATGGCTTTTCCTGTTTTAATTTTTATCCTCCCCTTCCATAACTTTTTTTTTTTTTTTTTTTTTTTATCTACCCTCATTAAGGAGTTGTTGGTTTTGGTGTGACGTTGTATTTTTTTAATGGTACCTTTGTATATACCGTGTAATGTATTGAGAAACCCAGGAAAATTCTTTGTGGTGTTGAAATGTGGAAAATATAAAATTGTGCCGTTATTTTTTTATTGGGTATAAATGACATGATCGCTTTATTATGAGGGTCAGTACAATTCCATCTATGCCACAGTTTTTGTTGTGTTTTGCCTTTCTTTTTGTTTAATATTAATTGAGTTTGAATTTGCCATTGAATTTTGTTGTTTTTTTTTGGGCTCTGAAGGTTAAATAAGGTTGTTTTAGTAGATCGAACATTATTCGATGTGAAAATTCAAATTTTGTTTGATTTTATCTTAAAGCGTTCGTCCATGTTTTGGGAAAAAAATTATGCTCCTGGGGCCCCACCCTCACCCTCACCCCTCCCTTTCTTCCATTAATGGGACCAACTGTTACCGTCCCCTGTTGTCGATGTTCTCTGTATATACAATAGGTGTCGCCTTCTATTGTAATCCTGCCTGTGATAATAGATGATGCCAGAGAAGGAATATGTCTTGTTTTCTCTGCTCTGCATTTCTGATCACCATCAGTAACTGTGATTAGAAGTATGTGCATCCCAACACTTAGATTCCTATAGACGCAACTAAGAAATTGTCAAAAAGTCTGATTCAGCCTGTCCAGTGATAGAAGAGCAAGAGACCAATACAAGGATACCCCATTATCTGCTGGGGTTACGTTCCAGACAAGTGTGATGGATATCGAAACAATGGATAAGGAGGCAGAAAAACAAGTGCTATATAGTATAATGTAAGGAGGCATAAAGAACATTCTAAGCGGGATAAGGTAAAAGATGGTTTACGACATCAACTAAAGTAGCTGCAGTGAATAAGGGGTGGTTGTATACTCACACATATCGAATGTGAAGTGAAATGACAGATAACGAGTTTTTTTGCAACACTGATGGTGATGTAACTAGAAAATGATGGATAACGGGGTATTACTGTACATGGAAAGCCTTAAGGGAACACACAGGAAACTTTTTCATCCCTTTTAACTAGTGTGGGTTTCAAATGCTCCCAGCTAAGACCACTCATGGTTTGGAATAGATTGTAGGTGTGTGACAGTTTGGAGCTGGGACTTCCAACACTCACTAGGTTGAGGGTTCCCAGTCCCCTGTTACTCCTCATTACTTAAAGGTCATGTGTCATCAAAAAATGACTTCTTTTTTAACTCCTGTTTTTATTTTAAAAAGTTTAAGATTTTTTTTTTTTTTTTTTTTTAATTTTCCAGATCACTTTCAATGTTTTTTGGCAACATTAAAAAGTGAACTTATCCCGCAAAAAATAAGCCCTCCTACAGCTTTGTAGGCTATGGGTATCAAACTTCTTTTCGTCAGGAGCCACATCAGCAATTTGGTTTCCCTCTAGGTAGAACATTGGAAGGTGGCTAGGGGGCCTGGGTAGGACTGTCTGAGCTGTGCCCCCTTGTGAATTGCTCAGCAAAGCGTTGTTGAGGTGCAGGCCAGAGGTTCAAATCAAGATGGCGCCTGCTCCTCGTACTGGTACTGTCACCTGTGCCAGGCTCTGGCTGCATCCTCCAGGGAAAGTGGAGAGCTAGTTTTTCGGTATCCAGACCTTTTCCATTCCTGCTGCTGTATCCAAACTCTTGTGGGTCACATATTATAATGTGGCAGGACGGATTCGGCCCCGGGCCTTGTGCTTGACACGTGTTATGTAGATCAAAAAAATATGAACAGGTGGTATGGTGAAAAAAAAAAACAACCTAAGCAAAAACTGCTGTGGTGGGAAGGGTTAAAGCCCGGCCTTGCTCTGTGCTTTGTACGCTTTCCTATTATTTCCTGGCTGTTTTTATTACTGCCATCTTCTTCCGCTGACATAGCACTGGTGCCGTATCTGCTACCTTTCTTAGGATAACCTTCCACCCAATAATTACTTGGTTTGAGGAATAATCCCCAGGGATCACAGTGGTTTTAGCATCCATTCCGGTGCAAGTTGTACTGAAAATACTATTGATTTGCCCTTTGTCATTGTGCAGAGCTAAAACGCGTTCCAGATTGTGTTGTGTGAGGAGTGAGATTATGCAGCTGCCTCGGGCAGCACAACATCGGCCGCTTCTTTCCAGACATGCATGAAATATTAATCTGTTGTTTTTACACCAGTTGTAAATGATATCACCTTGTTTGACCACTCTAGTACAAAAGAGGGTTTGCAGCCTCCATTACACTTCGTCTGAGTTGAGGGTAGATAGTTGGATCTTGTCACAGTCCTTCGAACCTTTTTTTTTTTTTTTTTTATCCCCAGTTTGTCACATCATACAGTATCTCAAAAAAATGAGTACACCCCTCACATTGTTGTAAATATTGTGTTTTTTGTTTACATTAGACCACCCTGTAGCTATAAAACTTTGATCCAATGTACAGTAGTCCGTGTATAGCTTGTATAAGGGTATGTTCACAAAAATGGATTGAAAAACAATGCGTCAAATGCATCCAACGCACCAGTGTGGCGCGTGTTTGGAAGCATTTTCTGTGCAGCAAAAAATGCACCCTATAGTTTTAAATAGGGCGTTTGCTGCGTCAAACAGATCAAGAATTAACATGACAATTCTGTGAACGGATCCGAAAGACATATCAGACGCATGTTAAACACACATCGGCGTTCAAACGTCCGAATGCTGATGAGTGTGTTGCATTGAAACTAATGTAAATCACACTGCACATTGTTAGATGTGTTTTTGGGTCTGAAACACGGATCCAAACACGCATCTAAAAAAAACGCCATGTGAACATACCTATACAGTGTAAATTTGGTGTGGCCTTAAAATAACAGCCATCAATGTCTAAACCATTGGCAACAAAAATGAGTACACCCCTGATTGAAAATAGTCAAATTGTGTCCAATTTGCCATTTTCCCTCTCCTGTGTCGTGACTTTTTAGTGTTACAAGGTCTCATGTGTAAATGGGGAGTAGGTGTGTTAAATTTGGTGTTATCGCTCTCACACTCTCATACTAGTCACTGGAAGTTCCACATTGCACCTTGTGGCAGAGAACTGTCTGAGGATCTAAAAAAAAAATAAAAAATTAATTGTTGCTCTACATAAAGATGGCCTAGGCTAGAAGAAGATTGCCAACACCTTGAAACTGAGTCAGTGCTCGGACCATACGCTGCACACTGCATCAGATTGTTCTGCATGACTATCGTCCCAGAAGGAAGCCTCTTCTAAAGATGATGCACAAGAAGCCTGCAAACAGTTTGCTGAAGACCAGCAGACTAAGGACATGGATTACTGGTACCATGTCCTGTACTCTGATGAGACCAAGATAAACTTATTTGGTTCAGATGATGTCAAGTGTGTGGCAACAACCAGGTGAGGAGTACAAAGACAAGTGTGTCTTGCCTACAGCCAAGCATGGTGGTGGGAGTTTCATGGTTTGGGCTACATTTGTGCTGCCAGCTGTGGGGAGCTACAGTTCATGGAGGAAACCATGAATGTCAACCTATACTGTGACATACTGAAGCAGAGCATGATCTCCTCCCTTCAGAAACTGGGCTGCAGGAAAGTATTCCAACATAACGACCCAAATACACCTCCAAGACGACCACTGCCTTGCTAAAGAAAATGAGGGTAAAGTGCTGCACTGGCCAAGCAGGTCTCCAGAACTAAACCCTATTAAGCATCTGTGGGGCATCCTCAAACGGAAGGTGGAGGAGCACAAGGTCTCTATCATCCACCAGCTCCGTGATGTCGTCATGGAGGAGTGGAAGAGGATCGCAGTGGCTGCAACCTGTGAAGCTCTAGTGACCTCCATGCCCAAGAGAGTTAAGGCTGTGCTGATAAATAATGGTGGCCACACAAAATATTCACACTTTGGGCACAATTTGTTTATTTTTAATTAGGAGTGTACTCACTTTTGTTGCCAGCGGTTTAGACATTCATGGCTGTGTTCAGTTATTTTAGGGGCATGTCCCCACGGCACAGGTTTTCGGCCGGTTTTTCAGCCGGTTTGTGGCTTTGCAGATTGTCAGAAAAACCGGCAGAAAATGAGCACAATGGTGATCTATAGCAAACTGGTGCAGCACTCCCCACTGCACGGGTTTTCCGTCGGGCAAAACATTGTGATAGCACAATCTTCCGTCCGGTTTCCGGACGGAATCTGTGCATCTCAATGTGAAGGGGGAGGACTTTTCGGCAAACCGTACGGTATTTGTCCTGTGCAGTGGGAACGCGCCCTAAGGGCAAATTTACACTGTTATACACGCTGTACACTGACTACTTTACATTGTATCAAAGTGTTGTCCCATGAAAAGGTATAATACAATATTTACACTTATGTGAGGGGCGTACTCACTTTTTTGAGATACTGTATGTTTTGCTGGTTGCGTAAGAGCCTGAAATGTTTAGATATTACTAATTTCAATGTACTTCTTGTCAGTAGCTATATATTTTCTTTTTATGTACAACACTGTAATCTTGGGCTATGTTCACACGTGCCGGCTCACACTGTTGCCTTGCAGCGCTGGGGTCCTAGGTTCAAATCCCAAGTTCTCCAAGTGTTATCATGGGTTTCCTCTGGGTACTCTGGCTATCCTCACACTCTGAAGAACATATTTATAGGTTAATCTGGAATTTAGATTCTGAGCCCCTTAGGCAGACCTGCACAATATTGCTTGACATGGGGGCCCAGATCACTCAGTCCAAACCATGTAGTCCTGCCCATTTGGGACAGACTTAAAACAGGTCATGCTTCTTGCCGTTGCAGGCCATGTGTTCTGCTGACCTGCCCTAAGGCAACAGGGAGCAGTGTGAATGATGGCAATCTGTGAAAAGCATTGTGGAATAAGAACAGTGCCCTATAAATTAGTAACCTTTTTTTTCTGTTGTGGAAACTACAGCAGAAATTTGAGATGCTTGCCCTGTTTCCACAGGGATGAACCATGTTTTAGCTATCTAAAGTGGAATCCAACACCGATTCTAAGCAGATTTCAGGTAAATTTTGATGCAGAATTTGTGTCAAAAATTCTTTGTGAACGTACAGTTAGAATGAGGCCTAAGACACCCTGTCAGTTGTGTGTAGCCCCTTGATGGGGCATATTGGAGTGTGCTGGCTGACTGCAAAATCCACAGACAGTGGGTAGCAAAAGTATTCATACCCCTTAAACTGTTCCACATTTTTAAATGTTACAGCTACAAACTTAAAGGGGTTGTCTTGCTCCAAAGGTCATAGTTTAAAACGAGGGGAGAAAAATGTAAGCACGTCCATCCTAGGATACCATTAGCAAAGTGCTATGGTTTATGAGAAGGGGTCAGCTTTGTGTGTGCATTGTAACCGTGTTGGAGCCCAGGTCGGGTTTTGCCCACCTAATGGGTTTAGTGCCTGTCGGTCGCGTCATAGGCGGAATAGCTACGCCTAGGTCAGCGTTGGAAGCATGCACTCAATGTAGATGTTGAGAGAGAGAGAGAACTGTGTAATCCCATGTAAAATGCAACTGTACTGCGCAGTCCTTTATAGAGAGCTACAACTGTTTTGCGAGACAGCTGTGCAGTCTCATGTAAAACACAACTGTACTGCGCAGACCCATGTAGAACAAAACTGTACTGCAAGAGAAGGAACGTGAAGATCACATGTAAAAGACTTACAAACAGACAAAGTATATATGTAGCACAACCATTTCACTGTTCTTTGCACTCCCATGTAAAACACTCAATCTGTAGAGAGGTCAGTGGTGCGATAATTGGTTAGATATAGCACTATGTATCTGTCAGGTGGTATAGGATCCACTCCTTCGTTGCCCTGGTGGTGTGCTTGGGATCATTGTCATGCTGCAAGACCCAGCCACGTTTCATCTTCAATGCCCTTGCTGATGGAAGGAGGTTTGCACTCAAAATCTCACGATACATGGCCCCATTCATTCTTTCATGTACACGGATCGGTCGTCCTGGTCCCTTTCTAAAGAAACAGCCCCAAATCATGATGTTGCCACCCCCATGCTTCACAATAGGTATGGTGGTTCTTTGGATGCAACTCGGCATTCTCCCTCCTCCGAGCACGACGAATTGTGTTTCTACCAAACCGTTCTTCTTTGGTTTCATCTGACCATATGACATTCTCCCAGTACTCTTCTGGATCATCCAAATGCTCTCTAGCAAACTTCAGACGGGCCCGGACATGCACTGGCTTAAGCAGGGGGACACGTCTGGCATTGCAGGATCTGGCGGCATAGTATGTTACTGATTGTAGCCTTTGTTACGTTGGTCCCAGCTCTCTGCAGGTCATTCACTAGGTCACCCCGTGTGGTTCTGGGATTTTTGCTCACCGTTCTTGTGATCGTTTTGACCCCACGGGGTGAGATCTTGTGTTGGGCCCCAGATTGGGGGAGATTCATCAGTGGTCTTGTATGTCTTCCATTTTTTTATTATTGCTCCCACAGTTGATTTCTTCACACAGAGCTGCTTGCCTGTTGCAGATTCAGTCTTCCCAGCCTGGTACAGGGCTACAAGTTTGTTTCTGGTGTCCATTGACAGCTCTTTGGTCTCCACCATAGTGGAGTTTGGAGTGTGACTGTTTGAGGTTCTGGACAGGTGTCTTTTATACTGATAAGTTCAAACAGGGGCCATTACTACAGGTAATGAGTGGAGGACAGAGGAGCCTCTTAAAGAAGAAGTTACAGGTCTGTGAGAGCCAGAAATCTTGCTTGTTTGTAGGTGACCAAATACTTATTCTCCACCATAATTTGCAAATCAATTCTTTCCAAATCAGACGATTTTCTGGATTTGTTTTCTCATTTTGTCTCTCATAGTTGAGGTCGACCTATGTTGTCAATTACAGGAGACTCATCTTTTTAAACGGGAGAACTTGCTCAATTGGTGGCTGCTAAATACTTTTTTCCCCACTGTGTCATCTGCTGGAATAGGTCCACTGTGTTTTATGAAGACCAGAGTTAGCGCAGCCGTCTACCGGGGAATTTTAGAGCACTTCATGCTTCCCTCTGCCGACAAGCTTTTTGGAGATGGAGTTTTAATTTTCCAGCAGGACTTGCCACCTGTCCACACTTACAAAAGTACCAATACCTGGTTTAATAACCACAGTATCACTGTGCTTGATTGGCCAGCAGACTTGCAAGACCTTAACCCCATGGAGAATCTATGAGGTATTGTCAAGAGGAAGATGAGACACCAGATCCAAAAACACAGATGAGCTGAAGGCTGCGATCAAAGTAACCTGGGCTCTCATTACACCTCTGCAGCGCCACCGGCTGCTCGTCACGCCACATTAATGCAGTCATTCATGCAAAAGGAGCCCCGACCAAGTACTGAGTGCATTTACTGTACATACCTTTTCATTTGGCCAACATTTCTATGTTCCAAATTTTTTTTTACAGTTGGTCTTATATAAAAATCTAATTTTCTGAGATGACTTTTGGGTTTTCCTTGACTGTAAACCTTGATAATTATGGCTAACATAAACACTTGAAAAATTTCACTCTGTAATGACTCTATATGAGTTTCACTTTTTGAATTTTTTTACTGAAAAAAAAAAAAAAAACTTTTGGCTGATTTCCTAATTTGTGAAGCACCTGTGCAGTAGTCACTTAACATACAATAGTAATTGGTTCGTGGACGACCATTCTATGTTAAGGCTAGAATTCTACGTAAAACTGGTAATTGGTTTTAAAGTTTCAAAATTAATGCAAACTGGAGTTTAATGAAAAGGAAGTAGATAAAGCGCGCACTTATATAAGGGTATGTTCACACGGCTTATTTTAACGTGGTTTTGGATGAGGTTTTCTGAGCGTTTCTGCTCCCAAAACCTCGCCTGAAACGCGCTTCTTCAGAAGAGGTTTTAGAGGCATTTTCTCAGCGAGGTTTTGGATGAGGTTTTCACCCATACAAATTAATAGCCAGGAAAAAAAAAAAAAAACGCGCCGAAAACACGTTTCAAGAATTGACATGGAACTTCTTTTTCAGCACTTCCAAAGAAGCGTATAAAAACCTTGTCGTGTGTGAACTACAACGAGGTTTTACATAGGAATCAATGAAATGATTCGTTGATGCGTTTTGGGCGAGGAAACGCTCCAAAAACCTCATCCAAAACCACGTCACGGTAAGCAGTGTGAACACGGCCATAACATGAGAGAGCTGCTGGAAATAACTTATCTTAAGTATAGGAGCTTCTTTGGGTCAAGTACTTTATATACCATGTACCAGCAAATGAGAAAATGGGGCTGTCACCTGGCCTATGTAAAGAGCAGGACATGTAGTACCACAGTGCGCTGTAGAGAGGCGCCACTAGACCACCAATTACTGTATTCACTTCACTGGTAAAATGTCTGGGATAAATGACTGTGTCAGTGTCTTGGCCAATCTATGTTGAAACTGCAGTCGCTAAACCGTTTCCATTTTCTCATTGGCGCACACAGGACTTTGCACTAGCCTTCTATTAGAGCAGCACAATTCTTCACAGTTCATGGGGATGATCTTTCTCCTCATTAGTTGTCCATCCATCTGGAGTGTACAGTGATCCGGTGCCTGTCTGCTTTCCAGATGCTGTCTTGATTTTGTCATGTTTGTACATTGTGACAAACCTCAAGCTGTGCTGCACATGAGAGAAGGCTAGGGTGTAGCACTGCTGTGAAAGGACCAGTCCGTTTCGTGGGGTATTTTGCTTGTTTTTTTAAGCTATTTGCATTATTAGTAAGGAATCTGGGAGATTACACATTCTCCCCACAATATGCACTTGGTGCTGAGTAATATCACAACCATCCAAGCTGTTGTCTGCCATTGAATTGCAGGTTATATTTAGCACTCGCAGTCCCTGGCAGTCAAGCAGTTAAATCCTGCTGTCACTTTGGTTAAGTACATGTCACTTTTAAAAAGCAAGAGAGGGCTCTAATGATTACTTCCCATTGTCTATGCTGCCGGCTTGTCACTGTGGTGTCACAGAATATATGGGTGATGCTCTTCACCTTGCAGTAATAATAGCACAGACAGCATGTGCCAGTGGAGGGTCAACACCTGCTTACATCGCCACGCTTCAGTGCAGTGAGCACTGGCAAACACGCATTACCAGCACTAGTGAGACAAATGTACAAAGGAAATGCACCATATCAGGGATGGAGATGCATGGCCATGGCAGTACACACATCGGAGAACATTCACTATTGTCTAAAGATGAGACACTAAACTTGGGTTAGGTTCACCTCTGCATTTGGATCTGGAGTTGCAGAGGCAGCATCAGATCTGCTCAAGGATAGACACCAGTGGTGCCAACGAACCCCCATTGACTGAATGCAGCACTAGTTTTTATGTAATGTTTGACTGACCCTGTGCCGGACACTCCAAATGGAACATCCGACGTAAATGTGAACCAGATCTTAGGCTGTGTCCATCACAGTGACTCATGCAGTTTGATAAATTTGCTGCCTTTTTAGGCTTATTTTTTGCTTTTTTAGACCAGAAATTGGTTGGTGTACTTTCTACTCCTGAATTTTGGCACATCCTGGTCATGCCCCTTTCCTGCGAGGCCATGTTCACTTCCATCTAAGCCATGGCCCATGCCTAAAGCTAAAGTTATAATATTACAAGTCCACAGCAGTCAATAATGCTTCAAAAGGTGTATTTGTCGTGAGAAAATGGTTTATACTTGTATATACAATACAGTGTCAGGGATTGGTACAGTATATGTTACATGACAAACAAAACAAGATACATGGGGGTGATGTGATCCTTTCCTTGACGTTTCGGTCAGAAATAGACCTTATTCATAAGGACACAACAGAATGGGAAAATCTTAAAATATAACCTTTATTTAGAAATTAAGAAAAGTTAAAATAAGGCCTCATTCAAATTTTCAAATTGACTTAATGCACCATAGAGAAGACAAGAGGTAAATAACTAACCCTAATAAACCCTATGATCCTTAAAAAAAAAATCCCTAGCCTAATAAATTATGGGGTATTCACCCCAATAAGAGCGTTCCCGTCCGGAACCTCACCCTCCTACTAAAGAAACCCTAACATTCCAGGATTATTGGGGTGAATACCCCGTAGCTAGGGATTTTTTTTAGGATTATAGGGTTTATTAGGGTTAGTTATTTACCTCTTGTCTTCTCTATGGTGCATTAGGTCAATCTGTGAATGAGGCCTTATTTTAACTTTATTAATTTCTAAATAAGGGTTATATATTTAATGATTTACCAAATCCGTTAGTAATTTTTAATATCAGGGAATCAGCCTGACCTAAAAAATTTTTGGACATATTCTGTATTACTTATTCATAAGGGATCACAATGGTCGTTAGGAAGAGAGATTATGATATAGAGTAGGATATGGGAAGTACCAATTTTAGCGGATACATTTAGCATTATAAGATGAGGTAAGCAGATATGGCTATATATGTATGCAACCGAAGGTCTACGGGCAAAAGGAATACTGCAGAACATGAAGGAGAAGTTGAACCAGCATCTTATTTTGTATGCAATGTAACACACTGTGCCATATACACTGTACCAATTCCTGATAAACTCTGTATTGTCTATATACACGTGTAAACCATTTCCTCACAATAAATATACCTTTTGAAGCATTATTGACTGCTGTGGATTTGTAATAGTATATGTTCGGGGGTTGCAAGTAGCACCGCTCTTCTCTGCCGGGTGTTGATCATTCTTTAGTGAAGCCAAAGTTAAACATGTTGGTGACATACTGTGGTAACCATATACCAATTTTAGGGGAATTTTCCAAAAGGTGTCTGGCACAGCCACAATAGTAAATGTGAGCTATTATCTCTTACAAATTATTGTGTGATTTATATTCAGCAGTGTTAGATTCCCACTTTTTGCAAACCAAATTTTGCGTTTTTCATGCACATAAGTGTGTATTGGTATTTTGATATTTTTTTTATGCATTTTTTTTTTCTTCATCAGATGTGCAATGTTGAAAAATGCTAACAAAAAAAACCACAAAAAAACACTACCCATGCCTTTTTGGCGCAGAAAAGAACCAGTGGAGGTCTATAGGGAAAAATCCTAACAAAGTGTCTGATAAAACGTTATGCCTACAGCACGCAGAGTCTTGAAAGATCTGCCACTAGCTAAACAACGCACCTATTGTGAGAACAATACTATGGAATAAGTGGAATGTCTGCAGTGTGTGGTGTATTTGCTTAATGACTTCCAGTAAAGACCCCATTCACACCACTTTTCTGCCCCGTATTCCTGGTAAGATACCGTAAAAATGTATCTTAAATTATACAGCGGGACCACACTTTTGTATCTGGGACAGAAACCAATGGATACAACGAATGGGGGGCAGAAGCATGATGCGATTGGGGCCTAACATCTGACCACTGCAGTTTTTGCCAAAATAAATAAAAAAATAAAAAAAAAATGAAAAAAAGCATGTTTTTAGTAGCATTTTTTTTTTTCTTTAAATGTGTTTTTATTAGAGTTTAACATACTTCAAAGTACAAACGTTTGACTATAGGCATATGAAATCAGTAAACATGTTTCATTATTGCTGTGAAATAAGTCATTATACAATTGGTGAACTAGCTCATCACATCAAAAATTAAATATTCTCAACTTTGAATTTTCTGAGATGAGTTATTTAGAATCACATTAGTTGTTGTTCATAACGCACTTTATCATTGCAACAAGACAATGGAAGAAATACCAAAGACAGGACAAGATACAGGAGGGGGGGGGGGCGAGAAGATGAATATTCTTGTGATTTGGAAATGATGAAATCCTAGTATAAAACAAACAAAAAACAAACGTCAGGCCTCACTTTATATGTCGTTCATAGTAACATATGTGTCCCAAGGCAACCATACGCCCAAAGTTTCTATTGTTATTGATTGTTGCTGTTAGTATTCCATTTTTCTCCCAGACTTGATCTTTGATAAACATCCCATATACCGGGGGGTCGACGTTCCCAAAAAGATGCAACCGACTTTGGGGTCGCAGTCAAATGCTCAGATCAATCTCAAAGTTGATTTTTCCTCACTCTGGGAATAATTTTTTAAAATATAAGAGATGGGCAAGGGGAAATTGCATCCCTCAAGCTTGTTAAAATTGCGCCCCTCTGCCCATCCCTTTTAAATTATATGCATTCCCAAAATAATGGAGAATCGCTCCCCTTTGGCATCGCCAACCCCACAAAAACGAGGGTTTGATTTTGGCAGCAGGATGGGGATGAAAAAAAAAGCATCAAGTTTTTTGTATTGATTCCTCTGTAAGCGTAGCAGTGGAGGTTTGAGCCGCTTTTTCCAAATTTGTTTTCCACTCAGCCTGGTTTTTTGCCTGCCAGTTTTTTTCCCCCTTAGACTTATGGGTGAATAAAAGGGATCCTCTGTCGGGGGTTTTGTTATAGTATATATCTGATAAGGCCCTTAGTTGAGGAGAACTTTTACAGATTATTTCAAACCTAGTCGGTAGGGAGACCTTGGTTTGCTTTAGGGTGGTTTGAAAAAAAAGTGAGATCGCAGATATGAATAATGGCACCCTCGGGTATTGAAGTTTCTGCTTTGATCCTATAAAGGGGTGGGATCTGCCTAATCTACATCCAATTTCACAAACCGAAATAGCCCCAGTTTCAAACCAGGTCCCCATGCAGGGTTCCAAACTTTTGGTGTAGGGGTTTTTGAGCATTTTTTGCAATACTGCAACATGTAAAACCCCCTTTTAGGAAACCTGGGACTTAGTTTTGGGGACTACCACAAATTCTATGTTTTGGCCCCGGGAATTTTTATATAATTGTAATTTTTTTTAATCGTCCTACAGTTCCTTTTAGGTTTTTAGCTGTAATGAAATAAGGCTCGGTTTTTGGAAAAATTCAAAATTTTTTGGTGCCCTTTTTTCGGTATCTGGAATGATCCTTTTTTTTTTTTCCGGACTTTCCCCAAAGAGGGTATGCTTTAAATGCCGGCCATGCTGGAGTCTGACAGAAGTGTTACTGTGAACGTGGGGAAAAATGGAAAAAATCATTCCCCTTCCCCCATCTTCCTTAGTTCCAGTTTACATCGTAATTTGTCCATACTTAACCTATGACAATGTGTATTGTGCACTAACAATGGAGCATCTGGTCTCCTTTTCCAAGGTATGTTACTACTGTGGAGCTCGACAAGATGGTATTGTTAACAGAACCTAGGAGCTGTTCAAAGAAGGTTTCATAGGACTTGTTTTTGCAGAAATTAGTTGACCATTTTTTTCCTTGCCTTTTTTTATGGGAAGCAAATTTAAAGTTGTGCCATGTGTGAATAAGGTCCTATCCGGCCTGAGCTGTCTCTGTATACTGCTCATTGTGGAGAGCAGAATAATTGAGACTTGTGAACATTTTCTTCTAAACGGGGTGTTCTCGCCATTCATTTTGATGGCATATTGAGAGAATATTCCATCCAGGTCTGATGGGTGCAGCTCACATCTTTGAGACCTGCACTTGTCTTGGAAACGGCTTCTGAAAGTGTCGGCTCCGAATGGAGAGCCATCATATTGTGTCCTCTGCATTGTATTCATGGAATTTTAATAAACCAAAACCCCAAACACCATTGTATTTTCGGTAGAATAGGATGAAGACTCGTGAGCAAACACAACCGACTCTCCATTCTGAGCCAACACTTTTGGGTTCTCCTTCCTGAGATAGGTGTGAGGCCCCACCTCTTGGACCAGCACCTATCAAACTTTGATGGCATATCCTAATGATGTCCATAATGGGAGCATCCTTTTTAATCTTATTTCTGACTCCTGTTGAGCTGTGTGCTATACATTAATTGGATTGAGTATCCTTCAAACGTGCACCAGACCTCAGAACAGAGCAAATCATCAAGATGGGGTGCTGGCAGCTGCCAATTGCCGACCAATGGTGTCCCAGATGTGCTTATTGAGACAGAAGTCTGGAGATGCTGCAGGTCATGATGGCATGTTAAAGCCACACAGGCTGCTCGCACAAGCAACATGCGGCCTGGTGTTGTCTTATTGAAAAAATGGCTCCATGGACACTTTGTAGCAATGGTCAAACTGCTGGTTACACGACCAAATAATGTAACGCTGAGCTGTTAGTGAACCTGACATGGACTAGAGGAGTCGCCTACTACAAATTATGCCATTCCACGCCGTAGCGCTCGGGAGTCGGACCGGTGTGACGTCTTTTCCTGGCCATGGTCTGCAGACTAATCTCTGGCATCGTTATGTCCTGAAAAGAGGAACTCTTCACTGTAGAAGGTGGACCTCAGCTCCAGCCTCCATTGCCGTCTTACTGTGCAGCATTATAGCCTTTGAGAGCGACGGTGTGAGTGCCAACAGCACAACTGTAGCGGGATGTTTGGTCCCCCCCTCAGGCTTGGGGTGTGACGTCCAACTTCACTCGCAGAACACAAAGGATCACTTGGCACTAATCTTGGACAGTTCCTCTGTGCTGACGTTCCCTGCACCTTTTGCTGTCCTCCTAGTTCATCCTTGTTCTCCCAACCACCGGGGACACTCAACGATGAATAGTGCAGACCTCTCGGCTTAGGTGCAGATTGATAAACCGGGGTCTTTCACTTCCAGGATTCTGTTCCCTCAGTTTGTGACAAGTGGTGTTAACTGGCAAGTCGATGGCATCACACTGTCATCCCTCACCTCTTTTTACATTTTTATGTGCCTAAAAAAAACTCTGCCTCCAATTGGGCTTTCATGCCTCCCCCATGAAACAGATTGGAGCTAGATGCTTTTTGGTGTTACAATTTCAATGTTGAGGAGAGGGCATATTCCGCTGAGCACTGCTTTTGGGCAGGAAAGTTTAGCCAGTGTGGGCTGATAAGAGAGACTAGCTTGTGAATTGCATTTCAAGCAATTAATTACCTAATTACCTTAACGGGGTTGTCTCAGTATATGGATTCATCGTAACCCAATCCTGTTTTTTCAGTTTTCATTTTTGAATTCACTGGCTTCTACGGACTACTGCTGGCCTTCAGTGACGAGCTGCTGAGGACACCAGGTCTGTAGCTATAGCGACCAGTGCTGGCAGCTATCAGGAGAGATCGAACAGGTCTGTGACCTGAGGAGCTGATGCAGCCCATACAAGAGGGGATATCTAGGAATAGGTAGGACACTGTTAATGGACACACATTGCAAAGTGACTTGTTTTTGCAAGATCTTTAACATAAAAGGCAATCCTTGTAGTGAGGCAGCCCCCCACGGCTTCTTCAAGCTGCATGGCATGTCCGTCCTGCCCCTGTAAAGTACCTCTGAAGTGGATGCATTTCCCAGCACTTGAGTATGTGCGGCTAATCTTGAATTATCTGGATGGTGCTGCCGCTCCTCACTTTTTCAGCATTATCTTTCTGTCCTATATAAATCCCTTATCAGCACCAATTGAAATGCATGTGAGCATTTTCTCTTGTTTTGCCTTGAGCGGGCGTTTGTATGGCATTACTCCTACGTCCACGAGCCATTTCATTTAAACGGTAATGCGCACAGTTTTGCTCACACATATCTGCCTCTTTCAGCCTAATCCGCTGCTCGCAATATTAATGAATTTCAAATCAAGGCAAATTTTGCTGATGAGTGTAAATCCTCACTTGATTATGAATGAAATGGAATAGTACTTGGCCTTATATATATTCATGTTTTACCCTCAGGGAATCCACGGCGCTGAAATCCTGGATGTCGGCTTTAGATCTTATTAAAATGTGTGCAGGATACTTAGGAGCATTCCTGTTGAAAGACTTATCTACAGAATGTATGAAGGGGCACAATTGATACTACTGGCTAAAAGGATATTCTCTTTTTCTCACCTATAGGATGCATTATATACATAGGTGACATTTATGAAGCGTGGAGCCGGGCTGGTGTGCAGCTGTCACCGCCAGATATTGTGTCTTTATAATTGATTTTTATTTTCAGACATGCGGCGTATCTTCATCCTGCGGTCTGTTCTTCCTGGCACAATGGGTTTTTCATTTCTTTACATCTTAATGTGTTTCTTAACCCTGATGGTGGAACATTTAGACAAGGAGCCAAAATCCATTTTCTTCCGGAATTAAAATCTGCATTGGTTAATAAATAGATATGTACTATTGTCGGTAAGAAACTATGGAACAGGCTCACACACTGAGCCCACTACATAGGTGGTGGGTGCTGGCTAATTATCACAGCCTACACCCGTCAATAACAGCAGAGATCAGAGATGGCTCCAGTCCCTGCTGTTTATTCATTTAGATCAAAGCTGCAGCATCTATGAATAAGGAACGGTGGGAAGTAATGGAACCGCCATCTTGGTACACCCTTCTGCATTTTTTTTTTTTATATATTGCAGAAGGGTGTAGAAGCGATTGGTCAAGTTCACTAGGGGGACTACCTAAATAAGTGTAAAAAAAAAAAAAATCTTCAAAAGTATAATACATTCAACCCCTCTGCCGTTTTTACAAATAAAAAAAAAAATGTACACCTAATTATGATTGTTGCGACCGTAAAAGTCTAATTTATTAAGCAGGGCTGTGGAGTCAGTGGCTGTTTTGGTGGAGTCAGAGTCGTTATAAAATGGATGGACTTCGACTTCCAAAATATATAATAAATTGGTACAGTTCAATGTAGTGCCAAGAGCAAGAATAATTGGGTCTTGCCAGTACTGCTGCTACCAGATATTCAGCTTCATCAGATGAGTTTTATTTTGAAAAGCATTTGGATAACATGGAGCAGGCAAAGCGTTGCCCCAGGTGAAAAGATTCTGATCCCATAGCAAACAGATTGACCAGATTTCAGCTAAATGTTTTACTTACTCATCAAAACTGACTGTGCCTGAGGCCATTCTTTTTTTACCCTGGAATTGTTAGAGATGTTGCCCATGTGGTCACTGCTTTGCCACCAACCCAAGTTAATGTAGAGAGGCCGTTCTCTGGCTTGGAAATAATGAGATTAGATTTGAGGACTTCTATGAAGGAGGATATGATGGAGGCGATACTATTTCTCAGAACAAATTCATAGACTCACTCAACAAATGTTATTCAGTACATTTTTGTTGAAAATGTTTTTCCCACTTACTGCAGCACTTTTTGTGTTCTAATGTTGTATCCAATAAATATATTTTACACTGACAAGCTAAAGGGTAACAATGTTTTGAACTTTTGACTCTCGGGCTCCATATCTCACCATCCACTACAGCTTTGAACGTGAGATTATCAGCATTTTAGAAAAAAATTGTCTTGGCTATCTCATAGCTAAATTTGACTTGAAACTATTAACATATGCTTAGTTCTGCAGATTCTTGTCATGTAACTGCATTGTTACTGTTTTGCTCCCGGTAGTGTAACAATCTTTTTCTTGTTGTGTACTACAAATTACATCCTGTTCTCACATTCCCTAATAGCTCACTGTGTTATTAGGTTGATTTCCAAGGAAAAGGTCACTGGTTCGAATCAAGGAGCAGCCATGAAGAAGATATCCCAGGAATAGAGAAATAGGATCACCCAGATCATCGATAGCGGTTTCTCGGACAAGAAAATTACCAACCTGCATCATGTGAGGTCCTGACAGCTGGAAGAATATGAAATGAAGTCCATTCATTCAAAAGTCAAGAGGTGGAAGTCCAGGCAAAATATCAGAGTCAACAAGTTGGCTCATTACAAGGTCATCCGAGATCTGGGGCAACAAACACTGCAGTGGAGGTGGCTCGTAGGCTTCGTAAGTGTGAAATCATAGAAGTCCATACAAGCACAGTGCAACACACATTACACAAGTCTGGAATGGTGGCCCGAATAAAGGTGAAGAAGCCTCAACTTCAATCTCGTCATAAGAAGCACCATTATTGGGAACATGTAGAAGAGACCTGGGATCAGATTTCGATTGAGACATGCCTGAATCTAATCGAAAGCCTGGAAGGATTCGGGAAGTGTTGAAAGCCAAAGGTGGATTTACAAAATACTAAGTAATAAAAATTAACATTCTGATTTTTAGCAGCAAAACCATAACAATGCAGTTAAATGACAAAAATCTGCATAACTTAGCAGACGCTAAATAGTTGCAAGTCAAATCAATGTATAAGATAGCTAAGATGATGGTCTATCAAATTATGGTAGTCTCAGGGTCAAAGCTGTAGTTAATGGTGAGATGTGGAGCCTGAAAGTCAAAAGTTCAAACCATGTTACCATTTTGTTAGTGTATGTTCTACATAAATAGCTTGATTTTGTATATAAGGTGATAAAAAGTGGATGTTTTTTTACTAATAAATTTATCACTTAAACGTGCGCCATGTATGAGGGAATGGGAGTCGAAGCTTTGGTTCCGGCCACAGTGTGTTTTAAAGTTACACTTTTGTTATCCCTTCTGAAAGGCCGTGTTCACCGTTATTCCCGACGGATTTGTGCGCCGTTTTGAGCGCACAAACCCGCCGGAATAGGGGCGGGGGGCGCGGCGGGGGCGCCGCCCCCGGCCCCTAGACAATGAAAGTTTACGGCGCGTACGCGCCGAAAATAATGTGCATGTCACTTTCTCCCCCGCGGCGGATTCCCGAGGGGGAGGAGCGAGGGAACCCCTGTTCTTATGAGAGCAGTGGTTTTCCGAATTTGCTGCCGCGGTTGGCGCCGTATGAAGCGAAAATCCGGCGGCGTACGGGCCAATACCGGCAAAAATAACCCGTTAAAACGAGGCCTAAAAGTCGATCTTTTAAAAAATATAAAATCAATATCCTGTACGCGGGAAAAAAAAAATTAAGCCCCCAAAAAATTTGAAAAAGGGAGTTGTAAAGTGGGGTGTCCTAAATTTTTCCAAAAAAAAACTCCCTTTTCAGCTGCAAACATGCCCCCTCACTCCTTTCCATCGGTAAAAAAAAACAAAAAAGTTAATGGTCGCAGAAAATAGCACTGCAATGAAAATTTAAGAAATTAAATGTACCAAAATATAATGAAAGCCCTATATATTTGGTATTACTGGAATACAGATAACAAATCATTTTTACTGATAGACCATAGAAACAAAACCCCCACAAAAATGGAGCAAATATATATTTTGTTTCACATTTCACCGAACTTAGAATTTTTTCGGTTTCCTAATACATTCTATGGTATGGTCAATGGCACCATTAACCCCCTTCGACATAGGGCTTATGCATTGCCCTAGCAGGAGTGATTCCCGCAAATGGAGATCCATACGCCCGGGCGATGCGCGGGCTTGGGCGAGCCGCGGGCGATCGCAACAGGGGGCCGGGAAAAATTACGCTGGCCGCATCCCGTATACCCCGGCGGAGTGGCTGGGCCCGGGGTGTTTAACGCTTTATTCCCGCAGCCTGTCAGGCTGCGTAAAAAAGCCGCAGGCAGGGGACCCTCACTCCTCCTCCCTGCCCCCGTCGGTGCCGCACTGTGTGGGCACCCCTTTGTCTGATGCCCCGGGAAGTCCCGTTCACTTCCCGGGGTAATCTGTGAGTCACCTGCCCGCAATGCTTGTGGGATGGTGCCCAGGTGTTGTAATGGCGACCAGTACACAGTACTATATGTGCACTGGTTCCCTTTTCTAACCGAATTGATGATTGCGGTTAGAAAAAAGGGAAAAAAAAAAATTTAAAAACAAAAAATAAAAACCGTCCCCGCCCTTTTCCCCTTTAAAAAACGGCAATCGCCCCAAAAAAAGTTTAAAAAATAAATAAAGTCCCCAATATTTGGTATCGCCGCGTGCGTAACGACCCTCCCTTTTAAAAATTGTCCGTTAATTAACCGTCGGTGAACGGGTAAAAAAAAAAAAAGTCACAAAATTTCGATTTTTGTACACCCAGCACATAAAATGGAATAAAAAGCGACAAAAACCCCTATAAACCCCAAAGTTAAGTTCATCCGAAAAAAAAAGCCCTTCACGTCTCTGTATAGGAAAAATAAAAAAAAGTTATGGTTCAGAAGACGCGATGCAAAAAATATTACTTAACAAATTTAAAACCCCTTTTTTTTTTATTTTTTTTAAAAGTGTTCAAAATTTAAAAAAAATATTAAATGGGGTATTCCGTAATCGTATCAACCAGAGGTAAAGCAACTGGTCATGGATACTGACGGTGAGCGCTGTTAAAAAAAAAAATAAAAAAACACTACTAGGATTGCGTATTTTTTTATCCTGCCTTCCCAAAAACGGATTTAAAACTGATCAAAAAGTCTTGCCCCCCAAATTATACCAATAAAAACGTAAACTCTTCCGCAAAAAAAACAAGCCCTACAGAGTTCGTCACGAAAAAAAAAAGTTATGGTCTCAGACTTGGCGATGAAAAAAACGTGTTTTCCTTTTTGAAAAAAAAGTGTTTTTATTATTAAAAGCAGTAAAACAAAAAAAAATTAAAAAATTGGGTTCGTTTTAATCGTGAGTAATATTTGTATTCAGTTTACTGCACGGTGACCGGTTAAAAAATAAAAAAAAAAAACACTACCGGGAAATGCGTATTTTGTTAAAAATGCCCCCAAAAAAAATGATAAAAGCGGCATATGTCCCAAAAATGGTACTAATAAAAAACGTCAACTCATCCCAAAAAAAACAACCCCGTCGGCCCCGTATACAAAAAATAAAAAACGTTATGGTATAGAACGAAAAAATAAAAAGAAATTTTTTTTTTGACCTTTTTATTGTGTAAAAGTAATAAAAATAAAAAAAAAATATATAAAATCTATCCTTGCAATTGTACGACCCCCATAGTAAAAAAAATTTGTCTTTATACGCCGGCGAACTCTGTAAAAAAGAGCCCAAAAAACAATGAGGAAATTGGTTTTACTCATTTTCATAGCCCAATGCAAAAAAAAAAAAAAAAACTGTGCACCAAAAGCACAATCACCCGTAGTGAGTTATGAGGCTGTGATCCAAAAAAGGGGTGACTTTGGGGAAAGGTTTCACCCGTTTGCACTTTGGGGGCTTTGTAAAGCGAATGGCCCACCAAATCTGCGTTCCAAAAGCCCCAAAAAGGCTCCTCCCCTTTTACCCCCCCCTGCCCCAAACGGTTTTCCCACATGTAGGGTTTTTCCCCAACTTGGAAGAAATTGCGTAACAAGGTTTTGGGTGCTTTTTTACCGGATTCTTGTAAAAAATTAAACATTTTCAGCTAAAATTGCCCGATTTTTGGAAAACATTTTTTTTTTTAAATTTTCACGCCTAACGCTAAAATTTTTTTTGACACACCTTGGGGTGATTACTCCTACTCCCCCGGTATATTTTGTAAGGGGTTTTGTTTCTAATATGGGGGATTTTTAGGGGGTTTATTAAGTTTTGCACCCTTTGGGTGTCCGCAACCTGAAATGGCCCCCCAAATTAAAAGGAAAGAAAATGAGACCCCAAATTTCCAGTAGGGCCCTCCCTTTTTGGGGCTGTGGTTGAGCCAAATACTGCACTGGGCCACATTGGGATATCTTGAAAGGCGCAGAATTGAGGAATCAATATTTTGTTGTATTTCCCTTATCACATTTACCGTTTCTTGTGAACAATGTATAAAAATTGAAAAAAATGCAAAAAAAAAAGTGAAATTTTGAAATTTATTCCACTTTGCTTTATTCCTGTGAAACATATGGGTTAAAAAACTTCCTAAATGCGGTTTTGAAACTTTAAGGGGTGTAGTTTCTTAGATGAGGTCATTTATGGGGGGTATCTAAATTCAGGTAATTTAAAAAACGTTAGAACTGGATGGTTTTTCCCCAAAAAAAATATATTGAAATTTTGTTTAAAAAATTTTAAAATTACTACTAAAATTTCTAAGCCCCCTAATGTCGTAAAAAAAAAAAGACATTTAAAATGATGCCAAACTACGCAGAAATATGGTAGTTTTTGTTATAAAAATTTTTAGTGGAATAAATATCGTTTTCATGCAGAAAAATTTTTAAAAGTAAAATTGGTTTTAATTTTTTGCATTTTTCCGATTTTTTTTTTTTTTTTCACAAATAAACAAACATTTTTTGGACCAAAATTTTTACTATCTTAAAGACAATGTGTCACGAGAAAACAATCTCAGCATCCATGGATAGGTTAAAGTGTCAAAAAGTTATTCTCAATAAAGGACACATGACAGATTTAAAAAAGGGGCTCTGTAGAGGGCCAAAACTGGCTCCGGCGGTAAGGGGTTAAAAGTACATCTTGTGCCACAGAAAACAAGCCCCAAAATGTGTATGTAGATGGAAAAATAAGAACGTTATGGCTCTTGGAAGACTATACAGAAAAATGGAGAATGGAAACCATAAAGGGGTTTTATCGTTACAAAGATCATGTCTCAGATTATGGGGGGGCAGTAAAAATAAGCACTTTTGTAATTGGGTTGCATTTCCTTGTCACTTGGTTTAGAGATATCAGTTCTCTGTAAATCTGTATTCTGTTTCTCTGTTGCTCTGTTGCTGGTCGGGAAGCCCCTGGTAGAGTCCCTAGACACGCGCCCTACACTGTGTTGGCTGGCTGAATTTCCTGCCCCTGACAGGAAAGCCCCGGTCAGCCCCCCCGTGTGATTGGCTGCCTGCACATCTGTGTTTACTCCCCTCTGAGCTGTTAAAATCGTTGTGAAACCCAAAGGGCTGCGGCTTATGTAAGTCTCCCAGTTTAGGGTCAATGTTTCGGGCAAATTTTGGCTGTTTTTGGGCTTTTGCCTGAGGTTGATTTACCCCCTCACAGGTCCAGTCCTTTAAATGCTACTTTTAAAAGAGGGGATTTGTTCCCCAGTCGAATGCAAAACCCCCTCCTTTTGATGTAATCTTAGTGTTAAAAAAAGGATTCAACATGTGTTGCTAAGTGCTTGTATAGTGCATGCTTAGTGATCCCTCTGCAAGGGGTAAGGTTAGGAGTTCAAGTCCCCTCGATTTTTTTTTTTTTTTTTTTATAAATTGTAACATGTTTAAAAATAGAAAATTTTAGTGGACTCTAAAATTTTTCAAATTTTCCACCAAAACTCCCTATATAGTGTCCCATTGTCACAGTAGTAACACCAAGCACTTCCAACATATGTGATAAAAATGCATATATTTGGGGGATGAGACTGATATAGGGAGCTATGTATGTGTATATATATTCATTTAGAGATTGAATATATATTTTAGGTCTCTCTACATAGGTGTAGAATTTAGGGGGGAGGGGAAATATACTCAGTGAGGGGACTAGAACTCCAAACCTCTTCGTTGTAAAAGCAATACTCTACCACTGCACCACCAGCCCACGTTAGTTACAAGCTGAGCAGGGTCTTCTCTCAACGCTGATGTGCTTCTCTCCCCATTGTTTTCACTCACAGGTCACTGACAGGAAGCAGAGACCTTTTACTTGAAGCTGACATTTGTCCTTGTAGTTGAGTAAAGGTCTCTGCTGTTGTCAGTACAATTTGGGTGAACACCACTAGAAGTTAAAGCTGCTGGTTTTTCAGCGTAATTTGTGTGTAAACTAAGACATATGACAGGTGCTTGCTGGTGTTTGGAGCTCAAGGCTGCAGAAATAAAAAGCTTTGCAGGAGGCTACAGAGCTGTTATATCCAGACAACCTTCTGCATCCTGTTCATACAAAATGATGATGTCACAGTTCTTCAGGGGAGGGGAGACACGCCTGCTGAGAGGAGAGACACGCCCCTGGATTTCAAACTCAATCTGAGAAAATTAGCTGAACAGCCCAAACAGCTCAAATGATAACACCCCTTTAACCTTTTAATAAATAAATACAGAATAAAAATAAGTGGAGCTACCTTGAGTCCAAAGGTGTTATGACAGCATAAAGCACATACAAAGCTGTAAAACCATGCAAAACACAAGTATCAGAAATATGGTTTCCTTGTGCCTAATATGTGCAGTGATGCAAGACGGTACAGGGGGCAGCTGACCTTATAACACCCCCACAGCACCAAGGCCTGCAAAAATCCTACCATGTTTTGGCCCCTACACAGAACTCATCAGGGGACCCAACAAGTAGGGTGTTACTGACCAGTAGGACAAGTTGGCACAGCCACATGCTGCTTCCAACCATCCATTAGATGACTGCTTAGCCATATGCGGGGATGATCACTATTACAAGTAGCATCCTTATTATCTGCAATATAGCATCTTATAAGTTCTAGGACCCTATTACAGTTGGTTACAGTGCTATTTTATAAGTCTGTTGCCCTATAGTATGAGTGCATGGGTCCACACAGTCACACCTTTCATATTTACCCTAAATATATACTCGTGTACTCTATCTTAGATGCACATCCTATTATAAAATCGTGTGTCCCCTGCTTATTGGGTCCCCTGATGAGGTCTGTGTATGGGCTGAAACTTGGTCATGTTGGGATCAGTCTATTAATCTTCCTAGGGTGTTACAGGGTTCAGATTTTGTAGGGAAAGGTTCCAGTCGGGGTCGTCCTTTTGGGGACGGGTTCTCCAAGATTAGGCTTTAGGATTTTTGCAGGCCTTGGTGCCGAGGGTTGTTAAAAGATCAGTTGCCCCCTGTACTGTCTTGCATCACTGCACATATTAGTCACAAGGAAACCATATTTCTGATGCTTGTTTTGCGTGGTCTTACAGCTTTGTATGTACTTTAAGCCGACATAGTGCCTTTGGACTCAAGGTAGCTGCACTTATATTTATTGTGTATTTATTAAAAGTTAAGTATTTCTATTCTCCATACTTTTGTATTGCTCATTGACAATTGGAGCTTGTTGTTCGTAACAGTCCTTGGTTACAAATCATTATTTTGTTCTTGGAAGACGAGGAATAAAATAATTGTGTCAAAAAATTATAAATGGCTCTCAGGAAGGAGTTGTATACAAAATGTGCATATCCATTCATGCCCATAAAAGAAATGTGTACTACAATAAACAGACCTGAAACAACACCACATCAATTCATACCCACATGGCGCAAAAGATTACTTAAAGGGGTTGTCTCAATACATTGATTCCTCTTACCTCAGTCCTGTTTTCTTGGTTTTATTTTGAATTCAGGGGGCGTGTTTACTGGCTTCTACTAGGCTGCAGTAGAAGTAGGTAGGTCTGCAGCTATAGCAACCAGTGCTGGCAGCCTATCAGGATAGATCAAACAGGTCTGTAGCTGTAGCGACCTGAGGAGCTGATGCAGCCCATACAAGAGGGGATATCTCAGAATAGGTAAGACACTGTTAATGGACACATATTGCAAAGTGACTTGTTTTAGCAAGATCTTTAACATCCTTGTAGTGAGACAACCCCTTTACACCCATTTTCTTTGTTACTCAGCTTATTTTGAGATGACCAGTTTCTTCTATTTCTGTATACGGTTATATGGACACTTCCTGCACCCCCAAATGCAATGTGTGCAATATATATATATATTAGTGATACCTGCTGTGGTAGTAACTGAGATTGTGTAAGATATCTAGTTCAACTAGCATCTAGTTCACGTTGACCACTTGAGTTTCGGCTAAATATTGGCGGTGTATCTGCACCTATGCCACCGTCATAATGTACATCTTAGAATCTGATTGTGGGATGGAGCTTATTACGGTTCAAATAATTGTACATGTGTGGTCGAAGTACAAAAAGTTGACTTTTAAAAACCCGAGATTATGGATGTGTCCACACGACATACGTAAAAATGCCGGTCGGATTCGTTTTTTGATGGTCTTTTCAGTGGTTTTGGGGGACGGTTCTATCTTTGGTTTGCAGATTCATCCGTCCCCCATAACCATTTAATTGCACACCTTCGGCCCGAAAACCGGGAGGAAGATTGTGCATTCTCTAAGTTTTTCGGAATGCCGGCGGCTGAAAATCCTTTGTGTAGACTACTGAACGGATTTTTTTTTTTTTTTTTTTAAGTCTATGGGGATGGTTTCTTGTCTGTTTTCAGAAGGTTTCCAAATCCACAAACCATCTAAAAATCCGACCAATAAACCATGCCGTGTGGACTGACCCGAAAATGTTTTAGGACTTTGAGGCTACGTTTACACGTTATGTTGCATTTTTGGTTTTTTTTTCAGCAGCATCGAAAATGCAAGCAATAAAAACCACGCTTTTCAGTTAACCCCTATTTCACTTGTGTTCCAAATTAAAATTTGTTACGAGACTGCCTGCATTAAGAAAAGCATGTGTTTTTTAATAGCTTGCATTTTGGATGCAGTTGAAAAACGCAACATGTGAACACAGCCCGAGAGTCTAGTGATGTTTTGTATTAGAGATGTGTATTTTATACCTATCTTTCGATAACTAATGCTTTTGCTTCTTCACAGGGTATGAATATTGTGGTACCCTTTATGTTTAAATATGCAGTGGATAATCTGAATGAAATATCTGGGAATGTGCTGAACCTGGCAGATGCTTCCAGTACTGTGGCTACAATGGCGACAGCTGTCCTAATTGGCTGTAAGTACAACTAAGGTTTAGATATTTTACATTTGTGGATTTATATTGTGACTAGACAATCAGGTCTGTGAAGTCGGCAAGCCGAAGCCCCGACTCCGACTCCTCAATTTCCCAAACCTCAGACTCCGGACTCCCTCATACATGGCGCATGTTTAAGTTATAACTTTACCTTAGTAAAATGGTAACCTCAGGCTGTTTATCACCTTATGATACAATAATCAAGCTATTTAGGTAGAACAGACACTGACAAGCAAAAGGGTAACAATGTTTTGATCTTTTGAACACTTGTGGGTAGAGTTGAAGAAAAAGCTTTATTTGTGTCCAAGTCCAGTCTGCACCAACATTGGAAATATGTGTGGAAGAGACCTGGGATCAGATTTCGGTCAAGATGTGCTTGAATCTGATTCAGAGCCCAGAAGGATTCAGGCAGTATTGAAAACCAAAGGTGGATTTACCAAATACTAACAAAATAATAAAAATTAACACTTTGATTATTAGGAGCAAAACTATAACTAAGCAGATGCTAAATACTTGCAAGTCACATTTATGTATAAGATAAGTAAGATGACTGTATATACAATTACAGTAGCCTCATATACAAAGCTGTAGTGGATGGAGAGATATGGAGCCTGAAAGTCACAAGTTCAAACTATTGTTACCATTTTGCTTGTCAGTGTAAAATATATTTATTGGACATGATTTTAGGACACAAAAATATTGTAAATATGCAAAACACTGCAGGAACATTTGTGAAGTCTCTGAATTTGTTCTGAGAAATAGTATTGCCTCCATCAGATCCTGCATACATGACCTCATGTCTGATCTCATTATTTCCAGGCTAGAGAGCGGTCTCTCTACACTAACTTGGGTTGGGGGCAAAGCAGTGACCACAGGGGCAACATCTCTAACAATGTCGGGGTATAACGGAATTGCCTCAGCCAGAGTCAGTTTTGATGAATGGTTGAAGTCTTCTACTTTTGAAAACAGGTGAAAAATTTTGCTGAAATCTGTTTGCCATGGGAGCAGAATCTTTTCCCCTGGGGCAGCGCTTTGCCTGCTCCATGTCATCAATTACACTCCTCATGTGATGAGGCTGAAGATATGGGAGCAGTAGCACTGGCCGCACCCATTTCCTCTTGCTCTTTCCACAGCATCGAACTAACTGGACCAACTTATTATATATTTTGGGAGTCGGTCCATTTTATGACGACTCAGACTCCAGCAAAATAGCCACCGACTCCACGACTCCAACTCCACAGCCCTGTAGACAATAGAAAATGTTTAATTCCTCACTATTCTACTATCTTTGATTATCTTCAGTGAACTGAAACAGTTTGTTAAAATATTACATAATTTACAGTGAATACTTTTGAAAGATACTGACACTCGTCTGTTTCACAGACTTTTTAAAGGGGTTGTCTTAAAGGGATTGCTCAGGTACTTGCTTATGAACAACAGACACATGACTGCTGTGTTTAATTAGCCCTCAACAGTCGGAGGCCATACTTTAGTCATCGTGGCTCAACAATGAGAGCGGTTTTTATTACATTTGAAGGCCTGTTGTTTTTTAGGGACAACCTCTTTAGTTTAATTTACCATATGTTACGAAAATGCTCCAGTTGCAGGTACATACTTTACTTCCTTGTAGTGTTGGATCCCAGTATTCAATCTGAATAGCAATGTGCATATCCACCTTTTAAGCTGACACACATGCTCTGTTCTGCTCTCCAACTCTGTCTCTTTTTAGAAGGGTGGACTGATATTTTTCACTGCCAATAAAAAAATGCCTTTTTTCCTGTTTGTCAGCGTCAGCATTGTCAGTGTTTCTGACAAGTGGAGAATAACCATCTACTTTTAAGAGAATTCAGCTTGTAATGTGGATGGAGACTCTAGGCTATGTTTACACTGCGCAGAAAAACGTCAGTTTTTTCCTGCGTTTCTCGTTTTCTAAAAACGCTGATAAAACGACTGTAATCATCTCCCATAGACTTCTAATGTAAAAACGTCCTGCTGTCTACACAGAGCTTTTTTTTTCTGCTCGTTTTTTTTACTGGTCGTATTTTGCAACATGCGCTAAAAAAACGCCAGAGCAGGGCAGAAAATTTACTACAGGAGTCTGTGGAAAGCGGCGGACGTCTTTGGGCGCGTTTTCGCAGCGTTTTTTGCCTCGATTTTTCAATGAAAACCCTCCCAGGAGACCCAGGTACCACCTATAGTGGGTGTTAATAAAGGTTATACCTTATCAAATTTGCATACAAGTGTCTGATGTGTCCTTTTTTGTACCTTTTTGTAATAAAATGATCGTGCTTTGGTCACTAACGATTTTTGCGCAATTCATATTTTTTTCGCTAAAAATAAGTTTTTTATGGATTTTGGTGCTAAAATCCTTTTCTTTACAGATTTTGGCACTAAAGTCCTTTTCTTAACTTTGTTAGCGCCAAAATATGTTAAGAAAAGGATTTTAACACCAAAATCCGTAAAAAAAAAATGTATTTTTGGCTACAAACGCGAGAACTTTTATTAGCGCCAAAATCCGTAAAAATGCAGATCTTAGCACCAAAATCCGTAAAAAAAATTTACCTTAGGGCCAAAATCCGTAAAAAAAGCAAACTTATTTTTGGTGACAAACACGAAATAACTTTATTAGCGCCAAAATCCATAAAACGACTACAAGATGACATAAATGCAAAGAGGTGCTTTATATCCCCTTTTGCAGGGTGGAGTTACATCCAATGGCTTAATTTATGCATACATTAGAAAACGGGCTTGAAAACCAGCAAAAAATGCGTGTAAAAAATGTGCCAGAAAATGCGGCAAAAAACGCAAATCGCTGCAAAAAACAGCTGTTTTTTCAGCTGCTTTTGACAGGCAGTGAACAGAAAACTCTATTTCATAAATGTTTTTAGTAATTCATTTTCAGGTCGTTTTTTGTCCACTGCAGTGTAGACATAGCCTAAGAAACAAACAAGATCCAGCAGTTTACTTAGAGCTTTGAGCTCTTCTGCATCTTCCTCTTCAAAAGTTAGGGGGGTCTCTCATCAGGCTGTTTCACTGAGCTCTTTACAGCCAGCTCCTGGCAACCACTTCCTGCTCAGTCGGTGGGCAGTTCTATATCCATGACTGGCATTTCAACTCTTCTGCTCCTAGCTGATCCTGTTAGGCCATGTTCACACGGCTTATTCTGGGACGTAATTCAGTCCGTAATTACGCGCCGGAGTGCGCCAATTACGGGCTGAATCCGTCCCAGTAACTACGGTAATGCACAGTTCTCATAGAGAGCTATGCATTACGTCTCCTCTCCCTGCTCGGCGAATACGCCGAGGGGGGAGATAAATGACAGGTCACTTTATAGCGGCGTATACGCGCCGCTAGCAATGACTGTCTATGGGCCGGCGAAGTGCCGGCCCCCCGCTCGCTCCCGCCCCCGGCCACACGGCGTAATTGCGGGGCGGAATTAAGCCGCGTGAACATAGCCTTAGAAGTTAGTGATGGAGAAGTTTTATGAGCAGGGCACAAAAGCTATAGAGCTCTAAAGGAAGTTTGTCAGGAAGAAAGATAAACTCCTGTGCTACTTATAAGGAACAGCAAGGACTAATGTCATGTCATGATTCCAGCCTGGACTTCTTAAATTGAGAGAGGTGGTCAGTAGCCAAGGGAAGCTTGTGTACACAAGCAGGAGATAAGAACCACTCTGAAAGGAAGCAAAGTCAGAACAGCTATGTATTTGGTAATGGTCTTTTTTAGCCTTTGCCTTCATGTTTAGAGATAATCAGTGTGGGGAGAATGCCCCTTTAAGCATGGCCATACACATTACATATCCATCAGCCACATGCCCATTTAGCAATCTGCTGTCTCTCCCAATCCCCCCCCCCTCTCCTGCCACGCGCATAGGCGAGGGAGCATGTTTTCTAAATAGTGGGAGGGGAGAAAACCACCACCAGACTCCTCGGGTGGTGGCTTATCTCCCAGAGAACGAAAAGATCAGGCAGCTGAAGATCCTGATGTCCTCTAACATCAACCATCTTTTGGGAGGCCGCGATGCACATTAGATGGACAGCTGGTTCCGCTGACACAGGCAGGTTATACCAACATTTATCTAGCATAAATATAAAGCTATATACAAGACTGCTCTCGCTCGCTCGCTCTCCTTTTCAAAATGTTTCTAATCCTTTCCAACAGCAGATGATTGCAAGATCGATCTGCTATTAAAGAGCACCTATCAGCCCCATAGAAGCTTATGAAGTAATAGTAATCTCAAAAATGTTTAATTAGGGAAATTAAATGTCACTTGTAATTCATTTAAAAAAAAAAAAAAAAAAAAAAAGAAGAAAGGACTGAAGTCGGCCAAGTTAGCACCTGACAGCTTGAAGGATCACTTTGTTAACAGCTCTGTGAAACATCCTGCTTCTGAGAGAGTCCGACTGTACAGGGTGGAGCCTGGAAGTCTGTACCACTTGGAAGCTCTGTGCTGCCATATTCATGCGGGGTGTTATCACACTAGCAGCAGTGTAATATGGATACCTGTGTGCTATGGAGGAGGAGGCTGGGAGCAACAGGTAAACCCTCTCGGACATATGTCCTCAGTTAACCCTGAACAAGCTGCTATGTCCTCAGCTACCCCTGCACAATTGGTTTCTCCCACAGCAGAAATCTTACCAGATTGTGATCTCTGCCTGACAATGGGAAAGTAAAATCTGTTTCCCTGTAATAATGAGGGAAATCCTCTGATTTGCTAATGACATGTATTTGAGAAAAGTCCTATAATTTTATCAACTATAAATGTTTGTGTGGTGGTGATTGGTACTCTTTAGGAACCTGCTTACACACCCTGGGTAGGCTATGTCCTTTGCTATTCTTTCCTCTAGCTATCCTTCTCCAATCTTTTAGCCCCATACTTGGCCATCTTTTACTTAAAACCTCGCTAGCTAATGCTAGCGTGGGTTTAATTACTAGTCTAGCTGCTAGACTGGTAATTGCCATAGCCAGAACTTTTTATATCCTGTATGGTCATAGGTGGGGAATGTCTGCATGCTACCCCACCATAGCCCACTTTGTTTAGTTTGCCATTGGTGTGGCGTACCAAACAAAGGGCAGAAAAGCTCTCCTTCCAGGTAATCTCTCATTCGACTCAAACATAGTGTTTCAGCTCTATAGGTGTGTAAGACTTCTACCTGGTCCTAGCTCTACACCCTATCAAAGTTCTACAGGGTGCAAAACTTTGTTTCCTCCAATGCTGTCTCCAGTCAGAGTTTTGCAAATAGCCTGTTCATGTACAGTACACCCTTATTTTTTCCATTTTTAAGGACTGCTTTTGAACATCCTAAGAGTACCATCTGTATTCCCCTATGACACAGATGAGAACATTTGGATCTTTTTTTACTTACCATAAAACCCTATTCTTGCGTTCATTAAAGGGGTGTTTGTAAATTAAATAATAAACATTTTCACCATTCATTATTAAAAATTCGGGGACCGTTTTTTTTTTAGCTGTCCTTTAGTGACCCAATTGTTTACAGCTTGTCTCCAGGGGATAGAGAGCTTCTCAGTCCTGGTCGCACATGCTCAGACATCGCCTCTCCTCTCAGGCAGCTACTGAGTGTTCAAACCCCAGGTGCTGTCGTTTTACTCCTGTCCTATGTACTCCTTAGTAATTAGTCAAACAATGCAAATTTTAAAAAAGAAACCTCAATCAGGCCTGTGCATTGATAAAGAGAAATAAAATCCACAGGTTTGGTTCCTGCAGGGATTTGAACCAAGGACCCTTGTGCCTGGGGGCAAAAGTTTTACCTCTGAGCTACAATGTAGCTACTTTACAGTTCTACACATAAACAGACCTTTCTTTGACTAGAGAGGAAAGGCCTGGTGATGTCATCCTGCTGGGTCACATGATATGCAATTCAAACAAATCACACACGCCCCCTTCTGAGCACACAGAGCTGGATGCAGGAGTTATGAAATGAGATTGTGGCAAAACCCCTTTAAGCAATACAACACCCACTCATTGAAGGTTGTCTAGTGATGATTTGTGAGAACTGAAAACCCCCCCCCCCCCCCACCCCGCCTCGCGCTCTCACACACACACACACACAACACACCACACACACACAACCACACACACACACACACAACACACACACACACACAACTGTTTTGCCAGAGCTATTTTTGGTAAAAGACACTTTGCAAGTATACGGAATTGTGTTCTCGTATTTTTTTTTTCAACTTTTTCAGAAAGGTACATTATTTATTGTACATTATTCTGTATTTTATTTGATCATCCTTTGCTTTTTCTCATTTCTAAAGTGTATTGCATTTTACTGTGGTCATGGTTGATGCTCTTTATGTACTATTTTTAATATATCGTTTTATTTAAGTATTATTTTGTTCATGAGAGAACATGTTTGATTTTGTTTATGAAGGTTAAACCTTGTACAAGTGTTTGCTTTCACTCAGAGTTGTAGCTCTATCCAAAAAGGCTCACAGCTAAATCAGTTAGGACCCTGCAGTGTCACCTATTGGATGTAATGTTTCCTCAAGTCATATCCTACTCGCTGAGCCTTGCAATGTTGTTTGGATTAATGCCAACTAGATATTCATCTGCAAACAGCTGTTTTGGGGTGTTTGCCCCTCATCAATGAACAGTACTGGTTAGCTAGGCGAGAGGCTCTAGATGTAGCTCAAAAGGGGTAAAGTTCCTCATTAGGGAGAATCACCATGTTGGTGTGCGGAGACTTGTGCACTATTAGTCACTCCACTGAAATTTAACCCCTTTCCAACATATGAGGTACCCATATGTCATAGTTGGCCAAGGGGTTCCCCCAAATTGAGGTTTGTGTATGTTATGAGAATCATTCGAGCTCACAAGCCGAGCCTGCATGATTGAAGCTTGGAAACAGCTATGTATTATAGCTGGGTCCATGCGCTGTTGGCCACGCTCAGCCGATTAACCTTGCTCAGCCGATTAACCCCTTAGATGCTGCTGTCAATCACAACCGCAGCACCTAAATGAAAGGCAGGGGGAGGGAGCTCCCTCTGTCTCCTTTGGCACCCCCGGACACACCCAGGATGCCGATTTGGCTTCTGTGGTAACCAAGAACCCGTTGTTAGTCTAGCAAAGACTTCTGGGTTTCCTGTGATATCAAACTTATCACAGTACAAAAAATGATTACATGCTGTAGTTAACGCTAAACAAATCACAGTATGCAATATTACTACCAGCTAAAATATAACCTTTAATTAAATTCTATTAAAATGTATTAACCTCTCTATTGACCAGTTCAAAACTGGAACATTCTTGCCATATTTGGGGGGTTACTTACCGTAGATTGTGGCCGTGTTTCCTAAAAATTTGAACTGGGTAATAGAGAGGTTAATATATTTTAATAGTATTTAATTAAGAGTTAGATTTTAGCTGGTAGTAATATTGCATACTTTGATTTGTTTCCTGTGATATCACCATGCCATGCCAAGCCCGGAGGGCACAGCAGGACATGGAGATCGACAGATAAAATACATAGCAGTACAGTACTTTACTGCTATGCACTATAGCAGCGATCTAATAGCTGAATTAATGCTTACACTATGGAGAACAAGTAAAAGAAAAAGTTAAACTTTTTTTTTTTTTTTTTTAAAAAGTAAAAAAAAAAAAAACACAAATGAAATAAAAAACATAAACTTTCCTTTCTTCATTACAAACGCCAATCTCCTCAAAAGCGATCAAAAATAATAAAGTACACATTTTTGGCATCACCGTGTGCGGAACTACCTAGCCTAGAAATCTTGCATGTTATTTAACCCATACAATGAACGCCAAAAATAAAAAAAGACAGAATTGCGATTTCAAGTGCTAAACATAAAAAACACAACTAATTGGGTATTACTGTAATCGTAACGCCCCAAACTAACGTCATTTAATTGCATGGTGACCGGAGTATTTTCTTCAACCTAGCTCCTAAAAAATGGATTTAAAAGCAATCAAAAAGTGGTGTCTCCCGAAAATAGGTTACCATAAAAAACATCAAACTCATTCTCAAAAGTCCCACAAAAGCCTCACAGCTCTACCATGATAAAAATGAAAACGTTATGGCTCTCAGACTATGGCAATGCAAAAACTTGTTTTCTTTTTCAAATAAGTGTTTTTGTGTAAAAAGCAATAAAACATATAAATTTGGTATCGCTGAAAATAAGTCTTCCGCTCCATACACAGAAAAATTTAAAGTTATAGCTGTCAGATTATTTTTATAGTACTCGGGTAGTAAAACAGAAAAAAGAATTGAAATTGATGTTGTAATTGTCCCAACCCACATACTAAAGTTATCATGTCATTTTACACGTTTTCTCTTTTTGATGAAATCCAAAAAAGCTATGGCGGAAATTGCAGTTTTCTTTTCTCTCCCATCCCCCCCTCCCTGCGCCAATTTCACGGCCCAATGCTCAAAACAACTGTAAACCACCTGTGGTCCCAAAGTGGACAATGGATCTCTTAGATGAATTCTCTGCGGGGTGCTGAATCAGAAATAGGGCGCATCCTGTAAGGTTTCGCCTGTTCTGGTACTTTGCGGGCTTTGCAAATGTGACATACCGCCCACCAAAATCTGAATTCCAAAAGTCAGATAGCACTCCCTCTCTTTTATGCCCTGCCATGCATCCAAACAGTAGTTTCCACCCACATATGGGGTACTGCCGCACTTAGATGAAATTACGTGATAAGTTTTAAGGTGCTTTTTTTCCCCGGTATTCCTTGTGAAAATGAAACATTTTCAGCTAAAACGTCATATTATTGTAAAAAAAATTTAATTTCCATTTTCACAAAAATCTGTGAAACACTGAGGATCAATCATACTCATAACCACCCCTAAAAATTGTCATGGGTTTTAGGTCCCCAAATGAGGTATTAGGGGGTGTTTAATAAGTTTTAACACCTTAGGGTGTCCGCAAATTTGTAATTTTGCCTATAGCAAATCCTAATGAAATTGAGACCCCAAAGTCCAGTAGGTGTTTCACTTATTCTGAGTACTCTTGGAGCACAAGTGGGATAATTCTAAAAGCGTCAGAATCGGGGAAATCCATGTTGAGTTGCATTTTCTTGACAACATCTACTGTGTTCCAGTAAGTAATGGATTAAAATTAAAAATATGACCAAAAAAATAAAATTTGTAAATTTCACTTCCACAATGCATTAATTACTGTGTAAAAACTAGGAGGGTTAATAAACTTCCTAAACACGGTTTTAAATACTATAAGGAGTGCAGATTTCTAGATGGAGTCATTTATGGGGGTTTCTAACATACAGGCCCCTCAAAGCCAGGTCAAATCTGGACTGGTCCCTAAAAAAAAAAAAAATCTGTGTTGCAAATTTTCTTGAGAATGTGAAAAATTTTAACTACATTTAAAATTGCTCCTAAATTTAAAGACCTTTAAAAATGATGCTAACATAAAGTAGACTATTTTGTGTGGTATAACTGTCTGTCTTTTTGAACTTTCAAAATGGCAAATTTTCCGGAATTTCGCTATGTTGATATTTTTCACAAATAAACAAGGACAGTATAGATCAAAACTTATTACGAACTTAGAGCACAATGTGCCAAGAGAAAACAGTCTCTGAATCACATTGATTAGATAAAAGTATCATAAAGTTATTCCCACATAAAGTGACGTGTCGGATTTGAAAAATGGGGCTCTATAGGAAAGTCAAAACTGGCTGTGGCATTAAGGGGTTACATATATTCAAGAAGGCTCACGGGAAATGACTAGGACTCTTCAACGCTACACACCTACATGGTACCTCTCCTTAATAAGGAACATTACCCTTTTAAGTTATCGTTCTTTTACACAAGCTTATTTGCACTCCTTTGCAAGACTTAGGGCATGTCCCCACGGCATCAGTTTGCGACCGGTTTTTCACACGGTTTGCGATTTTGAAAACCGTCTGAAAAACCGGCCGCAAACCAACACACATAGCCGCTATGGAAAACCCATGCAGCAGTCCCCACTGCATGGGTTTTCCGCCCGAAAAACATTGAACATGTTCATTCTTCTGTCTGGTTTTCGGACGGAATATGAACATGTGGGGACGGCACACAAACCGGACAAATTCCGGCCGGATAAACCGACCGGTATTTGTCCAGTGCCGTGTAAACGGCCCCTTATGGTTCCCATCCGAATAATTGATGAAAACTTCTGATCTTGAGAAATTCATTATTGTGCAGCAATTCTATATTTGAAAATGCCTAATTATCAGAATTCCTGGTTAAATTACTATTGTTTTCTTTAAATTTTCAAAACTGCTGTTAATTGTAGAGACTTTGTAAAACTGTTTATGCAGCCTGAAGTCAGATCACCCATCATTTTTATGAAACATTGATCTGGTTCTACAAGATGGTTCTCTGAGCATGAATTTATATAAGGTGCTTATGGACAGACCTCCTCACCATTAATAGACAAAAGCAATTAACTTGGAAAAAATAGATATTAGTTGTGATTCCAACATCATGATGAGGTAGACTCTGCGTAACCGTTTTGTCAAGCCTTAATTCCTTCTGTCAAATGCTATCTTGTCTGTAATTACCTCTTTAATTACAGGCGACCTTTATGATTTGACCCACAAGCTAATGACTTCTAGGATTTAAAGATTTCTTTTCTATTTTTTTTCCTCTTCTTTTATTTAACACTTTACTGTTCATTTGCATTTTCTCACACACCTATTATCTGAATAGATTTACACAGCACTGACCCTAAAATCGAAATATCACGCAAACTGCTCTTTTTGTATGAGAAATGGATTGGGATTATTCAAATTTAAAAAAAAAAATAAAAAGTAGTATCCACAATTAAAAAACGTGGGGCTATTACTACAACTACACAGTCCGGTGATAAGCTTGCGTTTAAATTAAGGCTATGTCTCACCTGCACACATTTTCAGTAATTTTTTTTTTTAGCGTTTTTGTTTTCTAAAATTGCTGCAAAAACGACTAAAAACAGATCCCATAGACTTTAGTAGTAAAAACCTCCACAGAAGGTTTTTTTTTTTTTCCCCGCTGGTCGTAACATGTTGCAAAAAAACACAGAAAATTTACTATTGGAGTCTCTGCATTTCTGCAAAAAAACACGCACTTTTTTTTCCAGCAGCTTTTGACAGGCAGTGGACAAAAAAAACCTCAGTTTTATGAACGTTTTTAGGATTTGATTTTCAGTGAGTTTTTTGTCTAGATGTTGCCTAAGATATATATTATGTAATGCAGCTATAGATGTCTTTGGGGCAGATGTATGCAGAAAGATGTAGGGATATATATATGTTATATATTATATTATTCTTATATATATAAATGCTATAAATATAATATATATATATATATTATATATATATAAATTCTGTTTCCAGTACACCCCATAGAAGGACAAATATTTGGAGAGCCTTTTACCAATTTGGTACGCAATGTGCAATCATCTGCATTACTTTTCTTAACCCTTTTAAAGCCCCAGGCCTGAAAAGTAGTTAGTGTTGGAACATTTTTTTTTTTAGTTTTTTGCCTCCATCGCGTTTTCATTGTAAACTTTTTTATTTTTTCATGATGCAGCTTTATGAGGCCTCGTTTTATGTTGGGGACGCGTTGTTACTTTATGGAGGAATAGTTATAAGTCTCACTTATAAATAATTGCAGAATTTTTTTTTTTTTTTTTTTTCTTTTTATTTTTTTTACCATTTCCATTTCACATTAATAGTCTCATACTTTTTACAGGTTATTACGGTGTCTGGATACCTATATGTGTAGTGTTTTTTTTTTTTTGGTGTGTAATTTATGCACATTATTTTTTTATTAATTTTTTTTTTTATTATTTTTCTTTTTTTTTACTTTTTTTTTTTTCCCTCTTGAAGGGACGAGCTGTTACAAATTTTTTAAAAAACATTAGTAATGTATTAGCATATTTATATTTGCTAATTCAGTATAATTGTTGTTCCAGTCTGACACATGCAGTGGTCAGGGACCGCACACAGTGTGCGCTGGTCACTGGCTTAGTGCACAGACAGCTCTAGGGCCACTCTAGGTCCCCAGGGCTGACTGTGCAGCCGTTCCCCGAGCTCTGTCGGGTGACCGGGTGTTCCGATCACCCGACAGAGCAGGGGAACCCTTTGATTGCGCTGCGGTAACGCACCACCGCAATCAAAGGGTTAAAGCACCAGGTTGCGGCGGTTTTCTCTGCTCCCCGATGCTCGCAGGACATGCTCTGGAATCGGGGCTGTGTAGTACAAACCCCGATGTCTGCAGCGACGCCAAAAGACATCTCTGTAGACGAACGACCCGCACCAGCCGACGTCAAAAGACGGTGCGCGGTCGTTAAGGGGTTATATGTAGATGAGATCAGGCTTTTGTGCAATTGTCAACACTTATAAGAGTCTTGCTTTGTTTGGATACGTAGATGAGGATACAACAGATAAAACGTTCCTTCCTAACTGAAGTACAAACATATTCTTTGCATTTCAAGAGAAGGTATGTTTTCAGCAAACAAATGTGAGCTAATCCTTTTGATTTCGTTTTCCATTATCCAGTCGGCTGACTCCATGTTAGCTAATGGGGGAAAAACTAGAAGAAGTGATGAAAGATTGTTAAAGGGGGGGATGAATGGAGGTATGACATCGCAGTGTTAGGTACATTCAAACATAACTTTCTGGGAAAAGAGCTGTCCTCATTGCTGTCTTTTGGGACTGAAATCTGAAATAAAGGCTTCATCTCTGGAAAAGAACCGAGGTGGTCTGTCCTGAATTTTTACCTGGCGGTGGTAAAAGTTGGACACGTTCTATAGCTTTGTCATAAGGGCTATAGAGCGGTACATACCTCATTGTGTAGATGAAGAATTCTTACAACAGAAGGAATGCATTTCAGTAGTATATTATTTATACTTATTTTCAAAGCGTATAGCCCAAACATATTTGACAAACACACTGTGAACGGTTCCTTAGGGTATGTTCACGCGGCGTATTGTCTAGTACTGTGCACACCGCAATACGCTGGATGTTTTAGAAGTATGCGCTGGTCAGCGTGTACTTCTAAAGCATGGGGAAAAGGAGCCGGCCCATTCACTTCTATCATCCCCTGTGCGTAAATGCTGGGAAGAATTGACATGTCACTACTTTCACCCGGCGTTCAATATGCGTCGGGGAAGACAGACATAATTCATTAGCTCTCCATGAGAGCTATGAATTACCGTAATTGCGGGGCGCATTTCGGGCGTATTGAAGCGCAATTACGCACCGAAATACTATACACAATTACGCCGTGTAAACATACCCATATTTTTGTTAAATACGTATTTGGTTAAGTTTTATGTACTGAAAAACAGACGCCAATACGTATTTAACAATGTTCAAGCGTGATTACATTGATTTCAATGGAAAATTCTTATAGTCATTCAGATGATTCATGTTTTACATAGGTTTTTGCATTATGTTAAACGGGTGCATTCAAAGAATTGACATGTCACTTCTTGATCTGCTTTATGCGTTGAAAAGCCCATAGAAACAATAGAAAACATAGTAGTCCAGAAAACATGTCCTAAGTGGTAATACGTACCCACCTTTTGGTACCTTTTTGGATGTGTTTGATGCAGTAAGTTTTACATATTGCAAAAACGTATCCAAGACTACACATACCCTTGTTCACACCGCTGATTTGGACGCTGAATTTTCAGCATCCAAATTGGTGTCAAAACCTCGTCACTTTTCAGACAAGGAATTGATCAGATTTTGAGGTTTTCTGCCAGATTTTCCAACACTGTTTTACTTTCTGAAACACATATACAAATTAATAGCAAGAGCAAAAACTGTGATACGGTTTGTGACACATTTTTCGGCAAAGTTTTGAAGCGCTCCATTGACTTCTGTGGTGATTTTCAGCTTTAAAAACAATTTGAGAATTGACATGACCTCTTTTTCAAGGCAACCCAGGTGGCTGCAATGTAGCTTAGAAATGTCATTGGAATGGTGCTTTACAGCAAATGTCAAATATGATAAGAAAAAAAATATTCCATATTTAAACGTGTAAACAAAGGTAAAGACTGTTACCAAATACATTGCTGTCCTTATTTTGCTTCCTTTCAGAGCTAGAGCAGTTCTTGACTCTTGCTTGTGTACACAAGCTTTCTTAGGCAATGGACCACCTCTATCTTATCTAGCAGCCCTGGCCTGGATGGTCTGGCTGGTAACCTCATTCCTTGTTGTGTCTTATCAGCAGAGCAGGAGCAGTTTCTTTCTGACAAAATGTAATCCATTAAAGCTCTGTAGACTTGAGCTATGCTGTCAGAACCTCTCCATTACCAATGTCCCTCTAACAAGTTCAGCTAAAAATATCAGAGCTCATTCCCTTTTATAGGACCATACACAGCCTGAACAGGAAGTGGGGGCCTAAAGCTGGCTGTGAAGAGCAGGCGCTGTGACACTGCGTGGTGGGACAACTTCTCTAAGCAATTTAGGGATGTAGGAGCCTAGAGGGCAATTATGTGAGATTAGCCATTTTTGTCTTCTAGGTTTTTCATATATGTTAAATGGCTGAAAATCTTTCTTTTACATCTTGAAAGAAGGTTTGTAGCTCAGGGACTTGTCAATACTTTTTTTCATTATTATTTGGCACTACTAAGGGGACTACTGGAGACTATACTAGGTAAATGCATCTATATTAGTTTATGGTTCTTATTTGAAAAATCTATGATAATCTGGCATTCACATTTGAATTTTCCAGGTTAAATAATTTATCATGTTTCTTTGTGTAACTTTTTTTTTTCTTTTGACTGTGCACAAAGAGTTTTGAAAATGTATTTGTGTGGACAATGTAAGGCTATGGAGAGGGAAAAAGCCTGCTGTTTCTTCTGCGTATTAGTCTCAACAAGCAGCTTTCTCCCTACTTTAAAAGCACTTGGCTAACAAACACAAAGTGTAAGTGCAAAATCAACAAATTGTTAATCCTTTGCTGCTTAATGTGTTCTCCTCTCGATCTAGCGCTTTCTTTCGTAACTATAATTATTAGATTGGCAGGGTTGCCATCGCCATGCTCTTTATTTCACATTAAGGAGCCTTTTTTCTACTTGATTTTTTTAATATAATATAGTTAAACATATTAGAATGTACGTATTCATTTTTCTGGTTTCTTATCCTTTAAACTACCTTCTACGTCTGTTCTCACTTGAAGTGGCTTCATTTTGTTGACTCTGGTAGGAGCCATTTGTTGTTCTATTTGCTTGCACCCCACCACCATTAGTTCTCACCCTTCTCAAGCTTCATTACAATACATGGATATTTTTTGTACAGCTGCTGTAACACACACTTGGTCTCCTAGTTTAAAACTAGGTGAAGTGTTTGTGTTGCCCATAGATTTCATGTTTCATTTTTTCCATAATGGTTTGAAATATCGATTCCAGTGTCTTGTATTTGCTATGGGGAAGAATGACACTTTATCCCTAGCACTTTTAGTTAACTAAGCCTATGGTATGTATCATGTACTGTACAGTATCTCAGAAAAGTGAGTACACCCTTCACATTTTTGTAAATATTGTATTGTCTTTTCATGGGACAACACTGAAGATCTGACACTTTAATACAATGTAAAGTAGTCAGTGTACAGCTTGTGTAACAGTGCAAATTTGGTGTGTCCTCAAAACTCAATACACAGCCATAAATATCTAAACCGCTGGTAACAAAAGTGAGTACACCCCTAAGTGAAAATAGATAAATTGTGCCCAAAGTATCAATATTTTGTGTGGCCACCATTATTTTCCGGCACGGACTCACTTGAGCATGGAGTTCACTAGAGTTTCACAAGTTGCTACTGGAATCCTCTTCCATTCCTCCATGACAACATCATGGAGCTGGTAGATGTTAGAGACCTTGCGCGTTCCGTTTGAGGATGCACCACAGATGCTCGGTAGGGTTTAGGTCTGGAGACATGCTTGGCCTGTCCAGCACCTTTACCATAATTTTCTTTAGCAAGACAGTGGTCATCTTGGAGGTGGTTTGGGGTCGTTATCATGTTGAAGTACTTTCCTGCAGCCCAGTTTCTAACAGGAGGGGATCATGCTCTGCTTCCGTATGTCACAGTACATGTTGGCATTCATGGTTCCCTCAATGAACTGTAGCTCCCCACAGCCGGCAGCACTCCTGCAGCCCCAAACCATGACACTCCCACTACCATGCTTGAATGTAGGCAAGTCACACTTGTCTTTGTACTACTTGTCACCATCTGAACCAAGTAAGCTTATCTTGATCTCATCAGACCGCAGGACATGGTTCCAGGAATCCATGTCTTTTAGTCTGCTTGTATTCAGATAACTGTTTAGGGGCTTTCTTGTACATCATCTTTAAAAAGGGCTTCCTTCTGGGACGACAGTCCTGCAGACCACTTAGATGCAGTATTTTTTTCTTCATGATCCTTAGACTGTTCTTTGCCATGAGGTCTCATGTTGAACTTTCAGTGACCAGTATGATAGACTGTAAGAGCGATAACACCAAATTTAACCCACCTGCTTCCCATTCATGTCTGAGACCTTGTAACACAAACAAATCCTATAAATCTGTGAATTGAAAATGGCAAATTGGGCAGTCTAGATATTGATGGCTCTGAGTTTTTTTTTTGAGGGCACCCCAAATTTACATTGTTATACAAGCTGTACACTGATTACTTATTGTATCATAGTGTTGTCCCATGAAACAATACAATATTTACAATAATGTGAGGGGTGTACTCACTTTTGGGAGATGCTGCACGTCTGATAATAAAGTAAAACAGGACAGAATCAGGCTACAAATCCTTTGACACCCACAGACCAAGAGAGGTGACAGACTTTTAATTGCGAATATGTTCCTGGAACACCTGAAACACTAAGGGTCAGGGCTCACTCAACAATTGTATTACTGGGATGTGTAGATTCATAATATGGCACTTATAGACATCTATGGGCCCACACAGAGATGATTGATTAAATATGTAGGCATAAAGGTTTTCCCCTATGGATTCATTTGGAATCTATGGGAAATCGTTGCATGCTCCATCGAAGGTTCTTTTCTATATCTAATAACATTACAACAGCTCTGTTTCCTGTGGAAATAAAGATGAAATAACCATATGGTGTTACACAGAACGCTTATGACCTTATCTAAGACATAGGGAGCTAAAGACTGTAGCTGTCATCACTCACAGCAGGAAGTCCCAGCACAATGAGCAGCTGTTACCTGCAGCCAATCACTAGACACACTGCCTAGTATCTTTGAGTATGTTGTATCACCTCCCTAAAGGAACCAGAACGGATTATTATCTGACTGTTGAGTTAGCCGTGTCTTGAAAGCTGGGTTCACATCTTCCGTTTTTGGAATGCATTAAAAACACATGCAGCAGTAATAATGTATGCATTTTTCAATTAACCCAAATTTCACCTATGTTCCAAATTGTGAAAAAAAATGCATGGTGCACATTTGAATGTTAAAGGGGTTCATTGCGACTATCTTTTTGTTATAGCGCTTACAACTTCATTATATTGAACTTTGTAATTGATACTCAAAAATTATTTATCTGTTCTGCTTTGCAAAACCAGGCAGAGGGCCCTTTGCTCCCCTCCTTCCTACATACCATGTGACGTCCATTAATCACATGGCCTCAATGGATGTTTTGTCATCACTCAATGGGTGTGCTCAGAAGCCAGGATCTACTTAAAAACACTCCCCTGTAGTGGGCGTAACATGAATAGAGAAAGATCTGGCTGCCTTTATGGACTCATCGGTCACTATGTAAGCAGAGGTGCTGTCAGGAATGTAATCAGTACAGAGCTGGAGAGGAAGGTTGTTATACATTTGGACACATGCACACTTGCAGTGATAACTATGTGTCCATAGTGACTTATCACTGCTAGCTGCTGGAGTCTAGGGCCTTCATTATTGTGCACTGTTTTTACCTCTTCTGATAGGAGGAGAGGACCTTTTCACCTGGTCAGAATACTTGCATTGATTGGCTGAATGTGCATTAGAACTTCTGAGATGGTCCAGCAGTAGTCAGAAAAAGTCTGTCTACTGCACTTTATATGGTAGTGGTGCCAGGGTAAAGCATCCCTGACATCACTGGGTGCAGTGATGATGTCACATCCCCTACAGCAGGCACACAGCTTTCCCATGATCAAAAACTGATTGCTGTGGGGGATGTGATGTCGCCCAATTTTCTTGAATGATAGACAATCTAGTGTACAAGAAAGCTGGGTGATGCCACATTGATTAGAGTTACAATGACGGGATAGTGGTGTACCTTCTGTGGGGGATGTACAGAACATACATAGAAATATATAAACCATGGTGGGACTTGTAGGAAAGGGCTGCTGGAGAACTACTGACCCTCCCCCCAACAAAAAAAACCCCCCCCCCCAAAAAAAAAAAAAAAAAA